>CAKNXH010001023.1:186688-204749 GCA_932178445.1 Andricus quercusramuli
TTTGTTTCGTGAAAACACGGCGAAGCGTGTGATTTTTCTTACTAAAAAACGGTGGAGCGTGCGATATTTCTTCTAAAACACGGAGCAGCGTGCGATTATTCTATAACGCACGCTGTTCGCACGGCATGCGCAATATGCCACAATGCGCACGGAAAACAGATGTGAAATATGGCATATTCCGTGCATGCGTGATGAAAAAGTAATTTTCAAAGAAATAGTTATATTTTCTACCAAACAGTAAACCTTCACTGAAAAAAAATCAACAAAGTCGTTCAAGTTTTCAAAAATGAATTTTTAATCAAATAGATCAGTTTTCAACAATATAGTTCAACTTTGAACCAAAGAGATGAATTTTGAAATAAAAATATAAATCTCCAACAAAAAATTGTTTCCTAACAAACTGTTTCTGTCAAAATTTTCAAACAAAATAGTCGAATACTCAAGCAAAAAAGAGTGTCTGATAAGAGATAAGTTTTTCAAAAAATAGTTGAATTTTTACAAACAAAACAACAAAATTTCAGCTCCACTTTTGAACAACAAAATATGAGTTTTAAATAAGAAGTACATTTTCTTTCGAGATACTGGAATTTTCAATCTACGAAGACGATTTTTCAACAAAACAGTTGAATTTTCAGCAAAATATAGTTGAATTTTTTAACCAAACAGTATCAATTTTTAGCAAAATTTTTCTCGTGTTGAATTTTCCATCAAACAGTTGCATCTTCATTCAAAAGATGCAATTCTCACTGAAATAGATGAATTTTTAAATTAAAAAGATAAGTTTTCCAAAAAATCATTTCATCGCGATGCGTACATAAGTTTCCATGCAAATTTAAAGTGAAGGTGAAAAAACGTGGTTGAAAACACCTTTTGTAACTCGGACAACTTTCGACCGTTGTATTTCGTGAACAAATGCATGAATTCTTTTGAAAAAATTCGAGTCGTTACCTTGAAGTTTTATTTCTGAGTACGTTTTCAAAAAATTCAAAAATGTCTATAACTTTGGTGTCGGCAGTAAATAAAAGCGAAGGATGCTCACTCAGCTTCTAATCAAGCTGGGAAGCTCTACTGAGGCCTGAGATTTTTCAAAAAAATCAACAAATTCAATTGTGTGTTGTTAATTACATCAATAACACGCTATTGCATATTTTTTTTTTATGTTTTTCTTTGTCTACGGTAGTCGACCACAATTGTAATCGATACGTTGAAGGGGTTGCCGTCCATTATTTTCAAAGTCGGTTGACCCACGGGGCATATTCTACCAGGTGTTATGAGGGCATTGCACAGCTCCTTGGAGCTATTTATGTTGTTTGAGCCTTCTTTAAGTAGATGCTGGACTCCGAAGACTTCTCCCCGAAATGATTCGGCCTCCTCTGGATGGTCGAAAGTAACTGGAGGATCTTGGAAGAGTGGAGATGGGTCAGAAAGAAACTGTTGGTTTTCACTGACCCACCTCTCCCTCCGCTCTCGACTTCTCTTAGCGTCAGATATAGTATCCGTATCCTTTCAACAATATGATGCCCGATGGTCAGCAGTTTTGACTTGTTAAGTGTGTGATAACGGATCCGCTGTTCGCGCGAACTGTCGAACCTTGGCGGTGAAATTCCTGCCAGATGTTATGTAGTCAATGACACACTGAATGTGGAACGCGTACTGTCTTGCCCAGCCTATTTTTGTGGTGAGTTGATGCATTCGTCTTTTTGTTTTATAAGCAGCCGTTGGTTTTGTCCTGCACATTTTTCTGTATACGAACCTCCACACGAACTTATTTTGGTTCGTGCAGGAACTTGTCCAGGATCCTATACATGAACCCACATAGGAACTAATCAGCGAGGGTTCGCTAGTAACTTGGCTCTCTCGATATTAAGTTAGATCTTCAAGAGAATACAAGGATGGCAACTTTATAGATGTAAGCGACATGAGTTACCGGTGCAGGTTCCTTTTCAGGAATAGGTACAATCCCCTTCACCAAATTCCTGTACAAGAATCATCAAGATTACCTATATAGTTTCATGCAGGATCCTACGAGGTTCCTGAACAGGAATTTTCAGCTGGGAGGGGCGTCAACTTTTGACACTTTTTACTTTGTCACAAAAATAAGCAGGTTGGTGTTTCCGGATTCACCTGACCTTGTAAGACCGAAGAGGCCGTCCACTACAATGCACCACAGGATGTCTGTCAGGACACTCAGTGGGAGGAAATGCATTTTTTTGTTAAAAAAGTCTACAGCCTTCAATTTTGCCCCGAATTGCAATTATTTTCTTCAAAATTAAAGTGCGCTAAATGTTGAAGAGCGCCCTTGTCAGCGTTCTTGGCATTATCGTCTGTTCATTTCTTACATGTTTACTCAAAGTATGAGAAAATCTAGATTTTTCACAAAGTAATTATTTACTCTTCAACAACGGTTTACGTATAATTTAAATCATCTTCAATCAATAAAAGTGGACTCCCAGAATACAAAAAAATAAAATTTCTATAAAAAAATAACAATTCTAATTATTATAAGCAATTTGTGTGGAAAACTTTGGAATTTGTGGTTTTTTCAATTTCAGATATTTCTTCATCATTTGAATTGATGTAAACAAAATAAATAAATTCAAAACTGAGGCACATGGGCCTGGACAATAATTTTTTTTAAATCCAGCATGAACGGCAGAGATAACCGGAATAAATTAAGAGTCGAATTTCAGATGTATACCTACTTTTGAGACCGCTCAGCTCTATGTACGTTTGTATCCGCATTACTCCATGCCTGTTTGTACCACGGGTACAAACACCACAGTAATTTGGCGGTTAGAAGGGTAGTTTCATTACCATATAGAGAGGGTAGGGGTATCGTAGATATCAAGAAACTGTGTAAGTCACAAGTTATACAGTTGCGAGACTATTTTATTAGCAAGCGAGATGTTGCGTTTCACAACACGATCTGTAAAGTGAATCTTGACTACACGCCATTGAATTAGTCCTCAGAGGAGGCCTTCAATATCAGGGCAAAAGCTATAGAGAAATTAGAAACAAAATAACGCAATGGAGACAAAAAGCTACCCACGGCGAAACCCCAAAACGTTAGATCAACATGAAGTGGGTAGTGAGGCATCCAATATTTGGCTGGGAAAGGCCGTCCTGTATCCAGAAACAGAAGGATTCGTCATTGCAATTCAGAACTGGGTTTTCATCACCAGAGATTATCGCAAACACGTGTTACATCAAGATGTGGTTGACTGGTGCCGATTAGGTGGTGATATCAACAAATCCATCCAGCACATCATTGATGGTTGTCGCGTAATGGCTCAAAGAGAATTAGTGATGCTTATCGATCATTTTTGGACAAAATCGAGATTTGCTTAAAACATAGTTAGATGGAATTAAAATATAATGGAGATCAAGAATTTGCAATAAAAAAAGTCGATCGAGGCGAGACGATCATCTCGACTGAGTGATCTTTCGTCTCGATGTGATAAGTAAGGCGTTCAAGGTTTTTATTTAATCTGACGAGATTTTTGAAAAATTTAAAAATGATCGGCATGCATCACTAGAGAGAATATACGCACATACGTACTCGTAATTATGTGGCGGACATTATACTTTAACAACTTGCCCTAAACCTAGGACTCTTAACAGAATGGATGCTTTTTTATAATTTATAAGAAGAATAAAATTTCTTTTTTTACGCCTGGGAAAATTTTTAATTCAGAAATTCAGGATAGAACCTAATGAATACGACTTCTTCCAGACTAATAATTTAAATTTTATTTAAAAAATATACGAAAATATAACGTTTCAGAAACCCAGCTGGGTTCCCTCATCAGATCTGTATAAACAACGTATTCAAAATTATAATATGAAGAAATATAATTTACTGACAAATTTTCTCTAAATATAATAAGAAAATACCTTTAAAACATTTTGAAAAAATTCCTTGAAAATTTCCCTATGTGTGTGTTCCATAAAGCTTTTTATATAGTGCTAGAAAACATATAATAGAGGCTAGGTTCGAAAAATTTGAATAGTATATTTATTTATAGTGCAAACAGTAAATTTAATGGAAAAGGTAAGAAATTGATTTCATACCTGTAAATTGATTAGTATTTTTTTTTGAGAAATTAACTATTGTGTAAAAATGGTGAAAAAGATAAATAAATGTTTTGTGAAGACGGAGCAAGTATGCCCCGTCTCCATCTTGGAAACTCTGTGAACACACACATTAAGAATTACAATGCAACACATGAAAGGCAACACATTGGTGTAAGGAAGGTCAACGTCAGTGACAATTTCTACAGTACTATTTTATGATTATTATTATACCATTAAGCCATTTCCCTTTCGGGGTAGGCGTGACTTGCTCGGTTGGGGAATAGTAAACAGGTGAATAGGTATAGAGTAGGTTGGTATATGATAAAATATGTTTATTACAATTCAAATTTGTAGTAATGATGTTTGAAATGAATTTAGAGAATGTTTTTTATTTAGTTATAAATTCAACAATGTTATTATAAGAAGCACTAAAATAATCTAGATCTGTAACTAAATTCATACAATTTTCACCTTCTTTTTTAATAAAAACCATCTCAGCAAAAACACGTTTACATTCATTAGGTTCAATTTGCAAAATGTTTACCTCATTCCATTTGATAAAACTAGAGTAACCTCGGTGTTCTTGTTTTAAGTGTTGACTTATAGCTTCATGATATTTTGGATCTAATCTGATGTTGTTTATATGTTCTTTAACTCTGATTCTTAGCGGACGTTTCGATTGGCCAATGTAAGCTTTTCCACAACGACAGGAAATTCTGTATATAACATTACATTGGTCTAAAGTATCAATTCTGTCTTTTCCTAATTTAACAAATTTGTTAAGTTTAGTATCAACTCTAAAACCAGTTCTAATATTGTCATTTTCATTTAAAAGTCTGTTGATGTTATGTGAAATTTGGCCTATAAAGGATATTGAAATGATTGCTTTTGAGTTTTGATTTGCATTGTCAATATTGATATTGTCGTTCCTGTTGTTATTTTTTCTCTGTAGTTCAATTAGTCTTCTGTCAATGTGCTTATCAAAGAAATTAGTTGGATAGTTATTGAAGAATAATAGTTTTTTAATTAGTTCTAGATTTTCTGAGTGAAAAGAAACCTCTGCTAAAAGAATGGCTGAATCAACAAGATTTTTGATAATTCCAATTTTATGTTGTATGGGATGATTAGAAAAATAGTTTAAATATCTTCCTGAATAAGTTTTTTTGCGGAACATTGCAGTGCCCGTTTTATAAAAACGAAGATTACATCTTATATTGGGATATTACTATCCAGACGGATCATTATATTCGAACCAATCGACCCGACCTGGTGAAGCGAGAAAAAGAAGGTGTAGGAGTCTACATCATCGACATTACTTGTCCACTCAATCGAAATTTGCAGGCAACCTATACAACCAAGATCCATAAGTATAGCGAGCTAAGGCATGCAGTAAATACAATATGAAGGAATGCGAAACATGCATGTGAATCATGTGAAATCATATTCATTGATTGATTCACCATATTGTGATTTCGGCTACAGGCAATGTGCACGCAAGATGCACTGAACATCTTGAAGATTTAGGAGTCAGTAGGGTACTGGCAGCAGCTCAGGAGGCGGTTTTATTAAAAACCTGTCGCATTGTAAGAAACTGTCTAGTCCATCAGGGACCAAGCGACTAATAACCTTTGAAGTGGCAGATGGTAGCTCTAAGAAAGCATCCAGATACAACTGTTGTCACCTCCAACGCTCGCGGCCACTGTAAGCATAAAAGCGGTGAAAGACGAGCTCTAAACTACACCATGTTTCTACTTTTACACCTACAACAGCATCGCAAAAGATTTCAAACATCATATCGAATAATTTATAATATCTTCATCTCATTCAGTAACTCGACATATTGTTAGACCGTGGCTGATGATGAAAAACTGGATTCACCCGACAACTAGTTTGAAAAAAAAAATTAATGGTAGGTATCTGGCTTTTTTCGCGTGGCCCGTTGAATATGGAGCCACATCCTTCTAATTTAGCTGAAAATTCCTGTACACAAACCTGCATACAAACTTGTACAGGTGATATTGACGGTTCCTGTACAGGAATTTGGCGTAGGAAACTGTACATGATCCCGCAAAGGATCCTGTACCGACAAAGGAATCTTTGAATTGACCCTGTACAGGTTCCTTTGCGAAGGAAATTGAGGTGCAAGTTCCTGCACAGAAACGTGTTTAGGGTCCCGTACAGGAAACCATCCAGGGAACCTGTGTAATGTCCCTGTACAGAAACGCGTATAGGGTCCTTTACAAAAGGCTATCACGAAAAATTATGCCGCCTACAGTTATGAAGTTGCCTTCCTTTTATTCCCTTGAAGATCCAACTCATTATAGAGAGAGTCAAGACACTAGCGAACCCTCCCGGATCAATTACGCATCAACTTCGCGGGATCATGTCCGGTTTCTTTCTCCAAATTCCTGGACAGGAACCGTCAAGATTACCTGTACAGGTTCGTATGCAGTTTCGTGTACAGGAACATGTGCAGGATTCTCCAAGGTTTTTGTAGAGGAGTTTTCAGCTGGGAAGCCACGAATATTTTCCCTGTATGAATGGTGTTCTTGGATTAGAGTAACGCCTGCCATGCCATACGCCTGGTTAGCAATGCCGAGGCGCCTTTGCTGTGGTGCAAATTTATCTACATCATTGAGATTCCCGTCTTAACCATTCATAGACTATTTCGGGACTTCTCTTGGAGGCCTTTCTGCTCTTGGCAACTTGGTTGTTGTCAACGATTTTAGTAATCTCCATCGTTTCTGGTATTATAGTCCTTCAGGAGCTTTCCCTCTTTGACGGTGGGTTAATGGGGGCCCTGGGTCGAAGCCCTCGTTATTTTCTGTTGTTTTTTTTCATTGCCATGTTGGTCCCACGAGTAGACAGAGAAATACAGAACACCCTCTGCAGAGCCCCGCTTGAAGGGAGAAGGTCTACATACTGAGGAATTCGACCTGGTATCTTAAAGTCTCCTTTGTGACTTCGATGTACCTTACATACATTAACATGGCGATCACATTATGGCTTGGGATCATGAGAACTCGAGCCCTCGATATTCCAAGGGGCTTTACTATTACCCCCTGGAAGGATCACTCCTTCGTTTAGTCCCACAGACTAGTGACCGTCAGTTCCTGAGAGCAGCTGCATCTCGCGATGCAGTCCCTCTGGTTCACGATCTCCAGGTCTCTAGTCCGACCAGCTACAAGGTCACGTGATCCCTAGAGAGAGCTCCCCTTTGTACGTAACTTTCATAATTATGATTTTAAACATAAATACAACGTTTTTCGTCTACCAAAAAAAAGTCCACGTAAGTTGTGGTATTATATCAGGAGAACCCATCACTTGATTCAAATTATTTGGATATCAATTTTGATCACCATAAAGGAATTTAATGGTCCAAATAATAATCTCACATTATTTGTTGGAAAAAATCTTTTCATCAAGCTAGAATTTTTTTAATATCTACAAAAATATGACTTTTTATATGGTTATTGGAACATATTTGTTCTCGTTTTGTTTAGAGAAACGAACGTTTACATTTAAAAGTTTAAAAAAACTTACAACTTTTAGTAATGCCAATTTTGCATTTTTCGACTATTTTGAAGTGGTCTAAAAACTAAGTTAAAACTTGTTTTCACGTTAAAAAATAGTGGTGCGTTTCTTCAGATTGAACAGAACTAGCTTTATAGAAAATGCCAATAAAATTTGTGTGCTTAAATAAGTGTCCCATTAATCAAATACACAACAAAACGTATTAAAATTTTTGTTGATAGTTCAAAAATTATAGACTAATGAAAATTATTTTTTCTGAAATATGATATAACATTACTATTTCTTATCGAGGACTGCACACACAAAATTCGCAATAATTTTTGCACCATACTTTAAAAAAAGTTTTTGATTTTTAAACTCTAAAAACTCTTAACCTCTCTGTGGTGGTCAAAAATAATTAGTTTTACTTCCAGGGCCGTGGCCAGAAAAATGTTTTGGAATGGGACGATATGCAGCACGAGCAAAATGGTGGGTTGATTCGTAGCGGCATACAGGAAAGTATACGTATATTATGTACATATTTGAAGAATTTCGGGGCAGAGGGGTCAAACCCTGGTCATCGCCCCTGACTTCGACCTTGGAAGAAACACACGAGATGATGAACTGAAAAGTGTAAACGGTGTGAAAGTATCTGTCCTTTCATACTTTCAGGGCTCTTCTTCAAAAAAGAAATGTAAAAAAATTCTATAATTTTTACAGAATCTCTGTATTGTGTCCTTATATATTTTATCAGTATTGAAACAAACGTAAACAAAGATTAGCCACTAAGGCGTAAACTATATGGCATTTTCGATATACTGGTATAGGGCATACGTGCATAAGGTGCTATTCTGGAAATCCCATCTAATTGTGATTTCGGGTTTGTTCCTACATGGCCTTCACTTAGATCGAAGACAATATTCGCTCGCTTCGAACGTAAACATTCAGGGTCGTATGAATAATTTCTGTTGTATTCGAACGCATTGTTAACAGCTGACGCAACTATAATGCGCTGAGGGTACTGCACGCTTTGTCGCTATGCTGCTGTTTGTCACGCATGACTGAGCAACGCCTCTCTTTTGCTTCCGCAGTGCCCGCATCGCCAAAAATGCCGATAACTGAAAATTATTAAAGGGTCCCCCATGTAATACGTAACGCTTTTAGGGGGTGGGAGGGTTCAAGAGAAGATTTTATGGTCTTGGTACGATGGTTGGGGGGGGGGGGGGGGGAGGTCGAGAAATGTTACGTAACATTACGAAACTTTAGGTAAATTTTAGGTGCTATGAGTCTCTGGATGTATTTACACTGGAATCTCAAATTATGGCCACCGAGTTTATATCCTTTCGAGAATGGTTGCAGCAGCGGTCTCGGGCTGTGAGAGTGGAGCCCTGGAGCTTCTCTGGGTAGCCGCAGCTTAGCGACAAAGGAGCAGTGCGCGGTGCAGGTGGGTAAACCTGGAAGTACCACCTTGCCCAAACAATGTATAACCTATGCCATAAGTGAGAGCTCATTTAGGGCTCATTTAATACCCAAAAGCCAAATTTTGGGCTCTTCATTTTGAAAAAATGCATGGTACTGCCAGCTTTACGTGAAGCTGGTAGAAGTAGTTTTTATATCAACTTTTTTCTTCCACGGGAATTGAGGGCTCATTTAGGACTCTGGCATGACCCTTGGCGCAATTTTACAAAAACAACCCCTATCACAGAAAAAATACCCTAAAAAATAAAAGGGCACTAATCATAAAAGTACATCAGAAATGAAGGCTCATTTTAGGCTCTGAAACGGCATCAAAATCAGTTTTCCAAAACCACCCCTTAACATTTGGAAAACTACCCTGTATCCAAAAGTACTGATAAACTGCAAGGAAAAGTATTGCATCAGTTTGGAATATTTTCTAGTTGTACGAAAACATCAAACGCTTTTCCAAAAACCACCCCTAACACTCAGAAACCACCCCGGAATAGAATTATTAAACTGAGAATGAAGTATATCAACTGTTTTTCATTTTCTTGGACCGCTCCCGAACAGTTTATGCCCTATGCCAGAATTAAGGGCTCATTTTTGGCTCATTTAATACCCAGAAAACACATTTTGGATTCTGCATTTTTTAAATGCTACCAGCTTTACGTAAGGCTAGCAGTACCATATCAGAAATATTTGTTGTATCAACTTTTTTCTTTCACAGAAATTGAGGGCTAATTTAGGGCTCTTGCATGACCCCGAGCGCAATGTTTCAAAAACAACCCCTATCACAGAAAAACTAACCTAAAAAATAAATATGCACTAATCATAAAAGTCAGTACATCAGAATTAAGGGCTCATATTAGACTGTCTAATGACCCTGAAAGCAGTTTTTTAAGACCTTTCCTCAATATTGGAAGACTACCCCTTACCTAAAACTACTGATAAAGTGCAAGAAAAAGTTTTGTATCCGTTTGAAATATTTTCTAGCTATCTGAAAACATCAAACCCTTTTTCAAAAACCACCCCGGAACGGAATTATTAAACAGAAAATAAAGTATATCAGTTTTTGAAAAATTGCGTCGGGGTCATGCAAGAGCCCTCAATGAACTCTCAATTCCTGTGAAGAAAAAAGTTGATATAACAAATATTTCTTCCATGATACTGCTAGCTTTACGTAAAGCTGGCAGTCCTATGCATTTTTTACAAATGCAGAGCCAACAATTTGGCTATTGGGTATTAAATGAGCCCTAAATGAGCCCTTTATTGACGTATAGGGTATGCAGTGTTTGGGCACGGTCCAAGAAATTCAAACACTGGTGATATACTTAATTCTCAGTTCAATAATTCTTTCCTGGGCTGTTATCGAGTGTTGGGGGTGGTTTTTGGAAAAGTGTTTGATATTTTCGGATAGCTGGCAAATATTCCAAACTGATGC
Organism: Andricus quercusramuli; assembly: GCA_932178445.1. NCBI lineage: Eukaryota > Metazoa > Arthropoda > Insecta > Hymenoptera > Cynipidae > Andricus > Andricus quercusramuli. The sequence continues at coordinate 197,175 of CAKNXH010001023.1, forward strand.
ATTCATTTTTCTTGCACTTTATCAGTACTTTTGGGTATGGGGTGGTTTCCCAGTGTTAAGGGATGGTTTTGGAAAATTTACTTTGCGGCCGTTGGAGAGCCTACAATGAGCCCTCAATTCTGATGTACTCACTTTTATGATTAGTGCATATTTATTTTGTAGGGTAGTTTTTCTGTGATAGGGGTTATTTTTGAAACATTGCGCCCGGTGCCATGCAAGTGCTCTGTTTGAGCCCTCAGTTCCGGTGAAAGAAAAAAGTTGATATAACAAATATTTCTACTATGGTACTGCTAGCTTTACATAAAGCTGGGACTACCATGCATTTGTTTAAATACAGAGCCCAAAATTTGGGATTGGGGTATTAAATTAGCCCTTAATGAGCCCTAAATTAAGGCATAGGGCATACACTGCTTGGGCACTGTCCAAGAAAATCAAAAACTACGGATATACTTTATTCTCAGGTTCATTTCAGATTCCTTTACGGGGTGGCTTTCGAGTGTTGGGAATGATTTTTGGAAAAGTTGTTAATGTTTGAGGACCGCTAGAAAATATTCCAAACTGATGCAATACTTTTTCTTGCACTTTATCAGTACTTTTGGGTAAGGGGTAGTTTTCCAATATTAAGGGATGGTTTTGGAAAATTGATTTTGGGGGCATTGAAGAGTCTAAAATGAGCCCTCACTTCTGATATACATACTTGTATGATTAGTGCCTTTTTTAGGGTAGTTTTTCTGTGGTAGGGGTTGTTTTTGAAAAATTTCACCGGGGTTCATGCAAGAGCCCTAAATGAGCCCTCAATTCCTGTGAATGACAAAAGTTGATATAACAAATATTTCTACTATGGTACTGCTAGCTTCACGCAAAGCTGGCAGAACCATTCAAAAAAATGCAGAACCCAAAATTTGGCTTTTGGGTATTAATGAGCCCTTGATGAGCCCTTAATTATGGCATCGGGTACACGTTGTTTGCATGGGCAAGGTGGCTCGCAATCGGTTATAATTTCAGGTTCCAGTGTATTTGTGGTAATTTTGTGAGCACTATACTTCTTTATAGAGATAGGTTTTTCAATTACGAAAAAATCTGCCTATCAAGAAATAATTTATAACACATTTGTCGATCTTTTTTCACTAATAGAAATGGTTGCCCCTACTTGCGACCGGACGCAAACTGGTACTTGTATCATTTAGCGCCCACGTGATAATGAATCGTTCGGTCGCAAATAGGGACAGAATTTGTAGGACCCTATTTGCGTCTGCTCTTCAAAGGTTATGATAGACTCGAATTATTCCGATAAAACTTACGTCACTTTATAGGTATAGCAGAAAAAACAGTGCATATCGGAAGAGAAATATTTTTCACATCACTTACGATAATTTTTAATATGAATACACTCACAGTTCAATTATTTCGAATATTTCAAACATACGGACGCACGCATGTACATGAAAATGTTGTTGCACTAGTTAGCGACTATTGTGTGAAATAAATAATTCACTGACCATTCCTGTGATAGAATCAAATTTCTGAACAGCTTGTTGATCTGGATTGCACAGGACGCTTGACTTACCGGGTAATTATTTCTTCGGATCCGCAAAAATGACAAAATTCACAGTCCCTTTCACAGTCCGCTCTACTAAGAATTTGCTCTCTGCGTACTGGTAAACACAAATGGCCACTTACAGCGCGCAACATCAAAAATGAAATTCGTGTTATATTTCTAAATTTCGATAAAACGCACATTTGAATGGACGCGCATGTAGAGTATTATCAATAGAATAAAATAAATGCTCTCCATTGATCAATAAGTATGAAAATGCATTAAATTTACTATTTTTAAATCACGTTAGGACGCAAATAGGAGCAAGTACTACTGAAAAAATGGAGAAAAAAAATACACGAACGTGTTTTCTGAAGCAAATATAAACGCAACAAAAATTTTATTGGCTTTTAGTTATGCACACACGGACATTTTTTTAAATTGCAAATGTGAGTTCCTAGTGTCGAATTATATCTGAACATGTCAAAAAAGTGAATATGAAAATTTATGTCATTACAAGCCTCCCTATACGACGAAGGAAAAATCGAATAACTTCAGATTAAGATTAGATTGAACACTTTTAAATTAGGGGTGCTTAAATAAACAATGATCAATTCCATTTCAATCAGGCAGAGAGGTCCAGCTTAGGGTGTCAGAGTGAGTTGGTATTTGGGTATCATTCTATGTTGAAAATAAAGGAACACACACCAGGAATAAAACAATTCATTCCAGAATGATATGATATATCCAAGTAAAAAATCATTCCGACACTTTGACCTAGACTTTTCTCGTAATTTTTCCTGATTTGAAATTTTCCCTTGTTGAATAATTCTAAATTGACGACGATGAAATTAATCGAGTTCAGTTTAGTCCTTTACAAGTTGGAGAGTTTTAAATTAGCAGCATCTGAAAATGAATAATTTTACATGAAATCTTTCAAAAGTATAAAATTTCATATTTTCACTTGAAAAGGACAATTTTAAATAGAAAGCGTTGAAATAAGAATAATTTTTAGATTAGAAGCGTAGCTTTTTAAAAAATTTTCACAATCTGAGTAAAATACGATCCTCGAGAATTGAAAAAAATGAAGGTGCACGGAGAATCTTTTGGTTGTATATTCAATATTATAATATTTATTTTTACAATAATACAAAGCAAACCAGTGTAGTCAGTGTATCCAGCCATAGCGTCACTATTGCAAACATTACTATCGTGAATATTAAATGTTGAAGTTACTAATAGAATGTTACTATAGTCCCTAGAAAATACGGTGAAGATTACAAAAGACAATATAAGTATCTAGAAAGTAATAGAGTGAGACAATGTCCGTAGGCTAAGGCATAGGCTTTGGACCCACTCCGTCGGCTTGCGGGTTCGATTCCCACTTCGCACTCTGGAAGAGCCTCGGCCGTGGTCGAAGGGGGCGAGAGAGAGGCGCTAGCAAGGTCAAAGGAGTTACGCAGTTTACGAATCGGCACAAAATGAAGCCACACACAAGAAGGAGAAAAACGGTTTAGAGCACCCCCATTTACCTTGAAGGCAATTGAGAGTACCCCCGAAACGCCCGGTAAAGAGAGGTCCCAGTGTACAAAAAACTGTTGTTCTTGGTGCGGTTAGGAACCCAACTTAAACTATGGGCTCCCCTCCCACCACCAAGTAAAGTGTGTGTGGGGGGGGGGGATGTAAAGAAATAGGGGTAAGATATAAGAAAAATGAAAATCCGCGGGGGACACATTAGAAACTTCCATTCCATATCTAGATAATATATATAGAAAATAGGAAATTATACCATTTTCGAAAGAGCAAAATAAAAAAAATCGCATTCACTATTTTATCTACATTAAGTTGCATTTGCATACATAATGAATTATATACAGTACACATACAATCAGACATTAATATTATATTGTAAAAAATATAAGTATTATAATACCCATTTTTGCAACCATTAGTTTCAGCGAGTGCCTGCTGAACCCAGATTTTTAAAGTTTTTAATAAAAAGCGTTTAGCCAAGACTATCAAACATTTAATACTAGAATGATCTAATCCATTTTAAATCAAGCACATTCTATACTTTATAGTGCGTGATAAAAAAATACAAATTTTTTCTTCTCACGTTCTTTAATTTCAGTAAAAATATGTAATAACGCATTAATTGTTGCTCATCAAAAATTATATTCTTAATGACCGGGAAAAATATTTTACGGTCGGAAATTTTGCCCTTGCTTAAAACGGCTACAATAAAAATGCTGAAGTTCTTAGTTGAATCAAAGCTTTTTTTGAATCTCAACGCAATGTAAAATAACGTTGCATCATAATTAGGAAATTTTGCAAGAGAAAAATGTCAATCATTTCCACATGACTATTTATAATGTAGAAAATCTTTTGCATTATACGGAAAAATGTGTCCTTCTAGAAAACAAACAGGACGAAATAACCGGACAAAGGAAAATTTTCATATTCTTGTTTTGACTTGAAAATCTGTAAACTATCATTTCATAAAGTCAAAGGTTGCAAGTGATTATATGTTTTTCTTAAATCTATGCAAATTTTTTGATGAGCCATATCTATTATCTGATAACATTTTTTTCAGTTGATCAATTATCGAGCGTTATTTCTAGTGAGAAATAAGCCACTAGAAAATATTATTTGATCTTTAGTTACATATCTTATCATTAGAATATTAGAAGTTTCAAGGTCAGTGACTCAGAAAAGCTTTAAAATGATTAAAAAAATGGTTTTTTCTGTTGTTAGTGGTTACAATTAGGTGACCGAACTATTTTGTAAGAAAAAGTTAACAGTGCTATGGAACAATATTACAAATGTCTTGCGTAATTCTTGCAGAAGTGTAACCAAGAACTGTTTCAGTAAAGATATTAAAATAGGCCGAGTCTAAACGTCCGGACAGTCCATAGGCTTATGTATGTTTATAATACGGTCAAGTCTAAACGTACGGACCTGGCAAGGGAAAGGGGGATCTGGAAAAGGGAAAGGGGCGTGGCTTGTGTCCGGATGTATAGACACTACCATTAAAAATGCCATTTTTTAAAAATAGACATAGCTATCTCCATCTCTTTTTAACAAATGGATTTTTTTTAGTTCTTGGAACTTATTATAGGTTCGCGAGTGAGGTGTTACAGTGTCACATGCATTCTGTAACTTTTGTTACGCTAGTGTTCTTGTTACTTTTATTTATATTTGACGCAGGAACTCTGTTGTAGTACTGTTTCATATTTGTTACAAAACGTGCGTAAAAGCATTCCAAGACAATTCTAATGATTATATAATCAGTAAAATTGACATTTATTTATAGAATGTATCAAGCACTATCCAGACACATAAAAATCTTTTTTTTTTGCAACTTCCGTCAACTTGATTGGTATTTGTACGTACCTATATAAATATGATGCAAAGTAATTCACAATTGAATAAAGAAAGAGAAAAGGATAGAAGATTCGATAACCCCTAGACGGGGTGACGACGAAACCTCGATCGATAAGTATTAGCTGAGAAAGGAAAACGTGCGGTCGCATGTCTCAATTAATTATTATATGTTCTGATTGAAAAAGGAGTTATCTCTATAATGCAACTGATCATGATATTGTAATAATACCCGGTGGGCATGAAGAAGTTTAAATTGTATGGTCTTTGCATATGGACTTTTCCAGCTGATTATGTTTGCCTGGCATCCCACGAACTTTTTAAAATCAAATTACATATATAAATGGAAAAATTCGATTTTTAGAGTTTCCTTAGCCGTAGAATTGTACTCGGTTCTTATCCGTCCGGTATACGGTAATCCGAATATGATGAAATATTCACTAAGGGGTCGTGCATAAATTACGTAACGCAATTTTCCGACAATTTTGACACCCCCCCCCCCTATGTACCGCTTTTTCCGACTTTTCCCTGTAGTATTGAAGATGGAAAGTAATGTAGATTACTGGTCAAAATTTTATTTTGATTTACGTCTGAGAGACTCTCAGATCGTAAACGTTATAAACGTTTCGACTGCTCGTCGACAGTCCTCATCAGTACAATTCTACTACCACAGATGTAACCTGTTGGTTTAATTATAATTTTTCGAAGGTTTAATTTACTATTGTATTGACTCCGTCTGCTGGACGGACTTAAATATAGATTAAAATTATTGTTGACATATTAAAACACCTTCGTTTTCTTGCCGTCCAGCAGACGGAATCGATTCCGTCTTATATATTTTCCCTGTAGTTTTGCACCATTATGTAAGACTAAGGTAAACCTCTCCGCCCCCCCCCCCAAATGTGTTACGTAATTTATGCACGACCCCTAAGTCCAAAAGCTGTTTATGCTTGAGTCTGTCCAGCTCTTATCTTGCGTTAAAAAAAGTGACAAAAGGTATAAGTTAATAAGTGGAAGTTGACCCGACCTTGTTTGGCTTCTATCCGCCAATTAGAACCAAACATAATATTTATTTTCACTTCTTAAGTCCAAAAGCGGTTCATGTCAGAGCCTGTTCTTCTCTTATCTGGCATTACAAAAAAGTGACAAAATCCCAGATAGCAATATGCGCGCATAGTGCGACGCACATGCGTCGCACGCGTGCGGATTTTGTCGCACGGCGTGCACGCAAGCGATGACGCAGATGCGTCCTCATATGCGTGACAGGTGCGTCGCACGTCGTGTGGATATCACGTCGTGCTGGTATAGTGCGAGTACATGTTGCAGGTTCTTGCGGACGGTAAATATATGTACAATATTTAAATGTAGATTGTTGAATGAAAGGCAGATAACAGGATGAACAAAAAAAGTTTCGTGCGAAAACATTTTGAAACAAAAATTTTGTTACGGGAGGAATGGGAAAAAACAAAATATTCTTTATCTACCTTGTCTTGAATCTCTTCATAATTTTGAAAACTGCGCGTTCTCTACTATAATTGGGAGAATGTATAATAGGGAAATTTTTCAGTATTTTCAATGTATATTTTCTACTTATTTTGATTTTGAAAAGTGCAATCCACGGCGGTGTTTTGTTTACCGCACCAGAAATTGAGGTTATGTGTCACTATTTAATCAATATTTTTAGGATGTCACGTAACTCTGACTGGATTTTTGTCAATTATGAAATAAAGTGTTGTCTTATTTGCTATACACGTTTGGATAAACATATAGCAATGTTCAAAAATCATTTCTCTCTTTTCACATAAAAAAATACATTGCGAGTCAAAATGATCCAATCTATACATTACAAAATATAAGTATTAGAATATCAAATGAAATATAAAATAAACTGAAAACGAAAACCGTTTGCACTCCGAAATGAATTGTACGTTCATATAAATTATGAAATATATCTAAGTGCCCACGAACAAGAAGACTGCAAATTTTCAACATTCAATAACGAATCGATGAACGACCTAGCCTAACCACCGCAACTGAAAGGAACACCATGTTGTATGAATGTTTCTTGCACCGTGATCAGGCGGTAACTTGGAACTGCTTTTATTTAAAACCTGATCCGTAAATATAGAATGAGCAGGGTAAAATAAATTAAAAATAATCTGTTTAAACAATGAAAATAACAAACACATAGTTGTCTTGTATCGAACTTGCAAAAATTTGTTTCTTTTTAGTAATTTATAAATTGTCGGTCCAATAAAAATACAAATATGTTTCTAAAATTAACATTTATATTTTACATCTTTTTGATATTAGGAAAATGTTTGAAATTCGTAGTAGTCTTACGGTATTAATAATTCATATTATTTTTGTTCAATAATTTACCTATCACGATATACGACTCATATGCCTCGCACATATGTGCCTGCAGGAAGTGCGAGCGATAGCGCTGCGTTTCGGCACGCATGGCGTGCCTCGCATGCAGTGCGAGTAACGTGCGTCGCACGCTTGCTATCTGGGATGTTTAAGTTAAGAAGCGGGAGTTGACCTGACCTTATCCGGCTTCTGTCCGTCAATTAAAACCAGAAATAATATTTATTTTTGTTTCTTAAGTCCAAAGGCGGTTCATGTCAGAGCCTGTTCTGCTCTTATCTGGCATT
>CAKNXH010001024.1:0-31809 GCA_932178445.1 Andricus quercusramuli
AAAACTTACTTTTTCAAAAATGTACTGTGCTTAAATAATAGTTAAATTTTCAACCAAGGAATTGAAGTTTCAAATAAAATAATATGTCAAAAATATTAATTTTCAACATTAAACCCAATACTTGAATTTTCAACCAAGAAGACGATTTTTGAATCAAAGATATTATATTTTCTACCAAAAAAGACGATTTTTGAACAATACACATAAATTTTCAACTAAATAAGATCAATTTTTAACCAAATAGTTGAATTTACAAACAAGGAGTTAAATTTTCTACCAAAATAGTTGGTATTCAACCAAAATGTTGAATTTTCAGCGAATAAGGGTGAATGTTTAATCAAGAAGATTAATTTTCTACCAAAAAAGGACAAATTTTCAACAAAATACATGAATTTTCAACCAAATAGTTGAATTTTCAACTTTAAAAGATCAATTTTTAATTAGAAACATCAATTTTTAACCAAAAATGAAATAGTTACTTTAAAAAAAATGAATTCTCAACCAAAAAAAACGAATTTTAATCAAAATAGTTAAATTTTCTACCAGAGGTGAAGTTTCAACTAAAAAGATAAGTAAAAAAAATTTCAACATTCAACCCAATACTTGAATTTTCATTCAAAAAGATGATATTTTCTATCTGAAAAGACGAATTTTTAACAAAATACATGAATTTTCAACTGAAAAAGATCAATTTTCAATCAAATAGTTCGACGCCTCCATTCAATATGAGTCTATGTGATGAAAGCGTTCTGTATGAGACTATTTCCTATGCTTATACACAGCGCATAGTCTCATACACAGCGCTGTCAGCAATATTGAATGGGGGCGTCGAGTTTATTTTCTCACTAAAAAATATCAATTTTCAACCAAAAATAGAACAGTCAATTTTCTGATAAGAAAAAAATAATTTGCAGCCAAAAATTAAACCAATTTTTAGCACAATATTAAAAATTTTAACCATGTAGATTTCATATTGGGTGTGTATATGTGTAACAAGCGTACATTTCAGAGTTACCCCCTCCCCAAAAAATGATCGATTTCATAATAATTCTACCTTCTGCTCCACAGCGTAATTTTAGTTTTATAATAATAATAATAACAATAGTCGGTTAGACGCTCGGACTTCACCTCAGAGGTCCGGGGTTCGATTCCTGAGCCGGGGTACCTCTTCAAATTTTTCTATGTACCTTTACCGAGGTTCTGGTGGTTCGGAACCCACCTTAAGCTGTAGGTCCCCCCATCATGCACTTGACTGCAACCGAGTCCGTGAAAGATGGAGTAAAAACCAGGCTTCACCCAATATGTCGGGGCACATGTTCTTATCAGGTCACTTGATTGCATTATAATCATGTGTCCGTGACTGATAATAAATACCGGGCGACCCCGTGCATAATATTCAGATAAACAAAAAATCCAACTGTAACCAAAAATGCCTTCGACATATTGGGTAATAACCATGGTAAGCCTGAGAGAAAAATGAGCTTCCTCATTTTTTTATATGATAAAAAAATAAATAATCACATGGTAGCTCTAAGAAAGCATCCACAGGTGACTGTTGTCACCTACAACACTCACGGCCGCTGTGTAAGGATAATAGCGGTAAAAACAAACTGCAAACTACACCATGCTTCTAATTTTGTACCTACAACATCATTGCAAATGATTTCTAACATCGTAATAAATTAACTTATAACATCCTCATATCATCAGTCACTTGACTTAGTCCGTGGCTATGACGAAAAACCGGATTCACCCGAGAAAAAGTTTGAACAAAAAAAAATAATAACCCTACCCAAGGTGTTCTCGCGTTGTCGTCGCGGTAGGGCTTGAGCTTTCCACTCATGAATTTGATGGCTATGTTAGCCCTAGCATTGCTACTGATAGGGTTTCCCATGCCAGACAGGCAGAGAACGATGAGGAAAGTGACTAAGGGGAACCCTGAAACCCATAGATGATAATGGAGAGTATTTAAAAAATTTTGAAACGCTTGTCGCTACCCGAGGATCGTCGGGCGCCCCTGGAGCCACCGCTGGGGGCCACAGCATGCGGGACGGAGGTGATGGTAAGCTGCAAGATGATCAGGCAGATCTCACTAATCAAACAGCTGGCCAGCAAGAACACCTGCGACATACGGTAAGCAGTGAAACTTCAACTGTGTCTGCTGAGGATGATTTGGCTAGCGTTAGCTATTTGCAGCCAACCACTTCAACAGAAATACGGTGGGAGAGCATCAAGTGGGATATCACAATGAATGAGGAACTGGTGCGTCTCTATTGTGAAAGTGCGAAGTTTGAAACCTCACGCAAAAAAAGGACAACATTTTAGAACGAAATGTGCCTGACTAGTGTGCTTCCTGCGTTAGCACGGTGTTTTCAGAAGATCATCGAACATCCAGATCTGATGCCAGGCTTTATGCTGCAGGGTACTACGTACATGTTGCCTAAAAAACCAGACGCTCAAAATCCAGCTGAATTTCGACCGATAGCCTGTCTTCCAACAATATATAAATGTCTTACAGCTATCATAGCAGATAAGGTATAATCTCACTGCGATGATAATGACATCCTTACAGAAGAACAAAAAGGATATTGTAAAAACTCCCGAGGCAGTAAAGATCTAGTCACCATAGACGCTGTTGCCATGACGCAAGCTCGTAAACACCAAAGGAACTTGCACATGGCATACATTGACTAAAAGCAAGCGTTTCCTTCCGTATCACATGACAATTTGCTTGAAGTCTTAAGACTACACAAAATTTATCCACGCATCATTGACTTCCTAAGTAGTGCGATGATGCTTTGGGGTACAAGAATCAAGTATTTTGATCATGGACAACCGAGGATAACTAGATCAATACGCATTAAGACGGGTATATTCCAAGGAAACTCCTTTAGTGCATTATGGTTCTGTTAAACGTTGAACCCACTGAGCAAAACTTTAAATAGCATGTCTCATGGGTTCCGAGTAAATGATAATGAGGAGGGTCATCAAGTGACCCATTTTCTAAACATGGATGACCTGAAGCTATACGCTAGTTCGGACGAGAAACTGCAGCAAGTGATTGATGTTACAAAGCAGTTTTCCAATGATATCAACATGGAGTTTGGAGTAGATAAATGCAGAACAGTGCATTTAACCAGAGGAAAATTAGGGACGGCAGAACAAGAGGACGATTTCGAGAATGACATTGAGGCAATGGCTGTGAGCGAGTCATATAAATACTTGGATATTCTCGAATCCAAGGGTATTCAGCATACGATAGTTAAGAAAAGCCTAACGACTGCCTTCACTGCAAGACTCAGATTGGTTCTGAAGACTCGGCAAACAGGATCAAGGCAATCAACACCTATGCCATCCCTGTCCTCACGTACTTCTTTGGGCTCATCAAATGGTCGAACACCGACCTCGAACGATTAAACAGAATCATCCGCGCAGAAATGACGAAACACCGAATGCACCACAGTACTTTGGCGATTGAAAGGGTAGTTCTACCACGACATAGAGGGGGTAGGGGCATTGTAGATGTCAGGAAACTGTGTGAGTCACAAGTTATACAGTTGCGAGACTATTTTAACAGCAAGCAAGATGTTACGCTTTACAATACGATCTGTAAAGCGGATCTTGACTACACGCCCTTGAATTTGTCCTCAGAGGAGGCTTTGAATATTAGGGCAGAAACCATAGAGGAATTAGAACCGCAACGGAGACAAAAAGCCATCCACGGCGAACACCACAAAACGTTAGATCAATATGAAGTGGATAGTGAGGCATCCAATATTTGGCTGAGAAATGGAGTCCTGTGTCCACAAACGGAAGGATTCGTCATTGCGATTCAGGATAGGGTTGTCAGCACCAGGAATTATCGCAAACACGTGTTACATCAAGACGTGGTTGACCGGTGCCGATTATGTGGAGATAGCAACGAATCCATCGAGCTCATTATTGATGGTTGTCGCGTAATGGCTCAAAGAGAATATACGCACGGACATAATGCTGTGGCGGGCATTATACATCAACAACTTGCCCTAAACCTAGGACTCTTAACAGAATGGATGCCTTTCTATAGATACATTCCAATGCTCGTTTTAGAAAACGAAGATTACATCTTATATTGGGATGTTACTTTACAGACTGTTCATTACATCCGAGCCAATCGACCCGACATCGTGATGCGAGAAAAAAAAGGTGGAAGAGTCTACATCATCGACATTGCTTATCCACTTAACCGAAATTTGCTTTGAATTTGAAGTGAAGATAATATGGATGAATGTGAAACATGCATTATTCATCCTATTGTGATTTCGGCTACAGGCAATGTTCACGCAAGATGCACTGAACATCTTGAACATTTAGGAATCAGTAGGGTACTGGCAGCAGCTCAGAAGGCAGTTTTATTGAACACCTGTCGCATTGTGAGAAATTTTCTAGACCATCAGGAAGCAAGTAACTAAAAACCTGTGAAGTGGCAGATGGTAGCTCGAAGAAAGCATCCAGAGGCGACTTTTGTCACCTCCAACGATTGTGGCCGCTGTGTATGGATAACAGCGGTAAAATACGAACGCCAAACTACACTATGCTCCTAATTTTGTACCTACAACATCAGCGAAGAAGATTTCAGACATCGTATTATATTAACTTCTAACATCCTTATACATCAGTCACTTGACTTAGTCCGTGGCTATGATGAAAAACCGGGTTCACCCGAGAACAATATTTAAAAAAATTATAATAATGAATATAAGATAGTTATGGAATAATAAAAATCCGTCTGTTTCATCTTGATATAATTTATTTTCAGCTTAAAATAAAATTATGATACAAATATTTGTTTCGGTGATTACATGTGTACATAGAACGTGTATTTTACACTTGTCGGCTCAGTCACATTAATTCTATAAGCCATTCCGAGATCATCGCAAGTCATGAAAATATTTCAAGAGCCAGGCCCAAACTTCATATGATATATCTCAATTACCTTAATTTTTCTACTTCTATCATTCTCTAACTTTCTGGGGCCTGACATACTACATAAAAATATGGAAGTAAGTACATCAATATATAATCAATTAATCAATAACTAAAAATTAGTCAATGTAGGCGCAGCGCGCCTACAAAAAAAGGGTTTTGTAGCCTATTAGGACGTCAATTAAGTTGTTTAAACCTCCCGCTCCCATACCTTCCCGCCCCCTACTTCCCCTCCGCTAATTTCCCCTCATTTTCCATCACTTACCCGACACCCCCTCCCACCACTTCCCCTCTCCGCATTTCCTCTACTTCCCCTCCCTAATTTCTCTTTACTCCCTCTACTCACCCCCGCTCATTTCCCCTACTTTTCCCTTACTTTTCCCCTCATTATTTTCATATTGACCCCCTCCCCATTTTCCCTCGCTTCCTCTACTTACCCTTCCCTCATTTTCCATTGATTCCCTCACTTACAATCACCCACTCATTTTCCTTTATTTCCTCATCCGTCCGTTCTCCACTCCTCGGTAACCTTGCTACCCCTCCCCTCATTTCCCGTCTCTTACCCGACACCCCCTACCAACACTTCGCTCTCCTCATTTCTTCTACTTCTCTCCCTAATTTCCTCTCACTCCCTCTATTTTACCCACCCCTCGTTTCCCCCGCACATTTCCCCTACTGTTCCTCCCATTATTTTCCATATTTAACGCCTCCCCAATTCTCCCTTGCTTCCTCTACTTACAATCCCCTTATTTTCCCTCGATTCCCCTACTTACACTCACCCCCTCATTTCCCTTCACTTCCACGCCCTCTGTTCTCCGCCCCTCACCACGGACGAGCGGTCATCTGACCGAAACTATTAGGGTTTTTGCCCAGGGCTACGAAACCCTAAAAACTAGATGAAATAACAAAGGGTGTCTACCGTTACTCATAAACCTTTTTTTCAACATTCAATCTCAGTTATAAAAAAAGTTTATTGACAAAAAATCTATTTAATATTTATAACTTTGGATTAAAAAATGCTTCAAAAACACTGAAATTATGTTTATTGTGCTTGTAGCAGACACCCTATCAAAAAATTATCCAAATTCTTTTAAAAAATCAATTTTGAATTGAAAAAATGTTCTCCTTGGAACAAAAGCAATAATCCTTCAGCAATTGCAAAAATATTTAACCGGTCCTGATAACATTATTATACATTGCATTACAATATTTATATGATTCATTTTACACTTTCGGTATAATATTCAATATTTGTAAAGTGCTATGAGAACAAGTGTCACATTATCTCTGTCGCGATATATCCAAGCAAAAATATCGTTTCTCCAACAGATCAGAAAATTGCAACAAAGCTTTTATTTGTCCTATTGACTCATATATAACGATATTTTCTCTGGAGTCGTAGAATATAAAATAAAAACGGCAGGTACATAAAACCTCAGTAAAATAAAAATATTTAAATTCTAACTTTGGAACTTTTTGTTTTGTTCACATAAGTACTTGTAATACTTATATCTTTGGTAAATCAATAATTAAAAATAAAATTGGATATTTAAAACGAATTTTTAGTAGTATACCTGAGCGAGTACGGCAGCAAGGTTCTGTTCCGAGCTAAACGACAGTAAACCAGCGAATGGTCATTTACCGACGGACGATAATATATGGCGCCACCGTCAGGTCAGTTTAATTGGCGGGAGATTCAAAATTGTAATCTAGATTCCGACATAATCGGCTGATGGTAATGCAGATGGTGTCTTAACACGAACCATTATCGTCTGTCGGTAAATGGCCATTCGCTGGTTTACTGTTGTTTAGCTCGGAATAGAACCGTGCTCCCCTATTATCCTAGGTATGCTACTATTTTGCAAAGCTTCATGTAAACATTTAACACTTTTAACGTCTTTATCGGTTCCCAATAAATTTGAAAGTTGATTTTTCTTGAAGCAAGAGAGATTCAGCGTTGTCATGAAGTTTACAAACTATAATTACATAAAAATATTTCGATAACCATGAATGAATCGAAGAACCGAAAAACCAAAAATTATTAAACACTTCAATTCGTTACTTATTCCTACAAATAGACTTTCAGGCTTAAACAATTACGTCCTAAAACTTAAAAGACAATACGAACAGACCAGATTATTTTCAGGGTGGCCGTTTTAATCGAAGAAAAAATTTCCGGTCATTTCCCGATTTTGTAAGGTTCGCAAAAATTTGTCACGATCAATGAAATTTAAAAATTCGAACTCTTGCAGCTAAAAATTTTTTCATTTGGAGTAATAAAAACTGAACTGCAAATTAAAGCACTTAAATTGGAACTTTTGTATTTCAAACTTTTGAAGTTGAAGTTTAAACATTTTTTAATTGACAAATTTTGTGTTCAAACTCTCAATAATTTACCCATATAAAATGGAAGCTATTAATACTTGTCAAATGAACAATTTTTAATTATATGCAGTTGAACTGCACAATTAAAAATGTTTAACTTTTATCAATTGTACAGTTCAAAGATTCAGATTCAGTTCAAAAAATATAAATCCACGTTATCATTTTCAATGCTCTAAATTTAAGAATGAATCAATAAATTTGTGAATTAGAAAAATTATATCATTTTAAGCATTTTTAAGCTAGAAAAATTGAAAGCTGAACGATTAATTTTTTTTAAGTGAACACTTTTTGAATTAGAAGTAAAATTATTTTCATTTTAAGTAGTTTCAAATCAATAACTGTTCAATTGTTATTTATACTTTAAAATTGGTTTTCAATTATTTCTACATGTTTTCTTAAAATTATTGTTTTTAAATTTTAAATAATTTAAAATTTTCACAGGAATATGAATAACATTTTTTTATTATCTTAAGACCTTTCAAATTTTTTAAATAGCTTTAAAATTTTATTTCAAAATGGTCAAAAATCTACATTTTGTTTAACATTTTTCGGAATTTTTAAAAATGTTAACGCACTGTCTATGGTTATGGAATTTTCCGTAACTCTAAGCACTTTTCTAGCTCGTTCAGGGCTAATGTTACAGAAAATTCCATAACCATAGACAGTGCCGAATTTTAATTTCTTTTTGAATTTTTTTCATAACTTCTAAATATTTTTTTAATTATTCGAATTCCAAATTCTATTCTGAAAATTTTTAAAATATTTTAAAATCTTTTAAAATATTCTCTTAAAATTAATTTTCCAGAATAAGAAATCATTTTCAATTTTTGTGGGAATCCTAAAATTATTATCTGCAAGAATCTACATTTTGTTTAAAATTTTTTTTAATCATTTTCAGTTTTTAATTAATTTCGAATCTTTTCAAAAATTGTAGAAAAATTAGGAACTGAACGATTCATTTTTTTTCAATTGAACAATTTTTAAATTAAAAGCAAAATTATTTTTATTTTACGCAGTTTCAAATCAATAAATGTTCAATTGTTATTTATACTTTAACATTGGTTTTGAATTATTTTTAAATATTTAAAATTATTTTTTAATATTTAAATTTATAACTATTGTATTCAAAATAAAAAATAATAATAATATTCCCAGGAATATGAAGAATATTTTTTCTTACCTTTCAAATTTCTTAAAAAGTTTCGAAATTTTATTTCAAAAATTTACATTTTGTTTCAAAAATTTTGAAATCTTTTAAAATTTTAACTTCTTTTTGAAATTTTTTCATAACTTCTAAATATTTTTTTTAATTATTCGAATTCCAAATTCTTTTTTTACAATTTTTTTAATCTTTTCAAATCTTGTTAAATATTCTCTTAAAATTAATTTTTCAAAATAAAAAATCATTTTTACTTTTTTTATTCTTTGGAAACCTTTCACAATTCATAAAAAGCTTCTAAATTTTTTGATCGAAATCTGCAAAAATCTACATTTGGTTTTAAATCTTTTGAAATCATGTTACATTTTTGATTAATTTCGAATATTTTCAAAAATTCTAAATATCTCTTCAACTTCCTTGAATTCGTTCTAAATTAATAAGGGTTCAATTGCTATTTGTACATAAAAATTCAACAATTTCACTCACAAATAAAAAAAAATTCAAATAGATTTTAATTTCAAATTGTTTAGTTTTGAACACTTGATTCATAATTGTTCGTTTTAAATGAACAGTCCATTTTTTTCTTCATATAAATTTCAAATTGAATGGGTTAAAATGGAATATTTTAGTCTGGAACAATATTTGAATAGAATTTGAAATGTGATAAAAGCATTACGAATTATTAATTTAAAGTTATTTTAAAATTGAAAATAGCTTACAAAGTTTCAATTGGACGTTTATTTTCGTTTAAATACAAAGGTCTTCGAATTGAAAATTTTCCATTTTTGACGTTAAAATCTGTAAATTCTCTAATTTTTAGGGGATTCAGAGTCCTCTTTCAAAATCAATTATTGTTCAGATTTTAATACTTCAAGCACACTTCAATTTTAGAAATTATTAGTTTATTCCTATTTACTGCATTTAAAACTTCTTTAAATTAAAAAATTGCGCTTAAAAATGTAGATCTAGAATAGAAAAAAATTTTTAATAAAAGATGTTAGGATTGAGACTTGTAAAATGAATGATATGATAATTGAAAAAATTAACAATTGAACTTAACTTGAACGAAAAAATTGAAATCGAACTTATTTTGAATTTGTAAAAAAGAGAAAAGATAGAAAGATTATACTAAATTGTACTCAATCACTATATGATGAAATTTGTGATATTGCAAATGAATAGATTTTTCTTCGAAAAATTGGTAGAATTCCCGGCAAAAAAATCATTGTCATTCCCCTGAATTCCGGTCCAGTGGCCACCCTGAGATTTGCTATAAAAACATTGAACTTATATAAAATTCTAATACTCAAACTTGCAATACTTAAAATTCGAGCTAAAATCTTTGGAATGTTAAAAACATTGCTTTCATTACCATAAAAATACTAACTAATTACAAACTCACTTTCATTCGCAATACCTATTAATTACTTTTCCTAAAACGAGGTGCCGAGTCTATTCTGTCAGAGAGAATGAATTTCTCCAAAAGCTTCCATTTATTTCTAATCTCGGAATTATTTTAGGATATGGAAGAAAGCTTTAGAGAAATTCATTCAGCGAATAATGCGAAGAATATTTCGTGCACTCCTCAGCACAATCAGATCCTCAACTTATATTTAAATCGAATTGACACAAAAAAATATGAAGCTAAACAGATAATAGAAAAAAGAAAGAGAATAAACTCCTTTTCATGAGAGCGAAGAGGAACGACTGAATAATCCCGAAAAATGAAATTCCTGACACTGTAAAATTCCCGAAGTGGAAAATTCCCGACAGTTTATATTATTACCGAATTTGAAGAATAATTTAAAAAAAATAAATATTACTTATTTATTGAAATAAAAAAATTATTTTTCATGTTTAAAGTTTCTAACACTATTGTTTGAATTTAGAATAACAATAATTGAAAAATATTTTCATCCAGAAATATATTTTTTTCAATCATTGTTACTTTAAATACAAACAATAATTTCAGAAACTTTAAGCATTAAAAAAACGTTTGTTGATAAAAACATTTGATTATTGTGTTTTTAATAAATGAATAATATTTATATCAAAAATCTCTCGGGAATTTTATTTTTCGGGATTTTTCAGTCGTCCCAGCGAAGAATCGTTGATGTAGTCTTATAAAAATGTTAGTCAAAGATTGAAAGTTGAGTCAGTATTTGAAATATGACGTAAATATTTTTACCATCGATTCTTGCTTAATATTTTACCATATTTTGTTAACGTACACCAAACGATTATTCTCAACTCGTAATACATAAATATTTTCCTGAAAGTTAAATATTTTGTTCTGTGCTTATGCGCTTTGTAGGAGGTTCTTACGTATACATTATGAGGTTTCATCGGAAAAGAAATTCTCAAAAATACCAAGTCCAACCAAATTTTTAAGAGTTGTTCAATCACTTACGCAGATTGACTAGGGAATGAAAATTGAAGGACTTTTTTTTTAATGAAGGTACTTAGAAGGCATCCTTGATATTCTGGAATTGCTTAATGGCTAAGTCAACTGGCAAATCAAATCTGTGATTCGTCAGTCGATCGAGTGTGTGGAAAGCGTCTTGGAAACCTGAAAAAAGTTTTAAATCAATTAAATTTTTTAGTTTAATTGCCTTTTCATGAAAATAGGGGAAAAATAGGGGAATAAATTCTTTTGAACACAATTATAGTAAGTACCATATTAAATTCAATATGAAACGCTTTAAATTCCTAAGATTTCTAGTCGAAACATATTGCATTTTCAACAAAATTGTTCAATTTTCAACCGAAAAAGATTACTTTTTAACCAAATATATTTTCTACCAAAAGAGGCTTCAAGCTAAAAAGTCGAATTTCTTAGAAAACTGTTGACTTTAAAACTCGAATACATGAATTTTCAACAAAATTTTTTTTTTCATCCAAAAGAGACGAATTTTCAACAAAATAGTTCAATTTTTTTAGAAGATAATTGAATTTTCATCCAGGAAATTTTAAATTCCAAGATAAAAGATCATTTTTTACCAAGAAAGATTACTTTTCTAAAACAAAAAGAATTTCAACAGAAAAATACAATAGTTAACACTTTAACCAACGAATATTTTACTTTAAATCAAAAACAGTGGATTTATTAAAAAAATTGAATTTTTAATAAGAAGACTAATTTTCAACAAAAGCGTAAAGTTTTCAAGCTTGAAAGACGAATGTTTTAGAAAACTATCGACTTTAAGACAGAAAAGATTAATTTTTAACAAAAAAGATAATTTTCCATAAAGAAAGATGAATTTGTGATAAGACAGTAGGATTCTCAATCAGAAAATTAAACTTTCAACAATCAAGAATAATTTTCTACCCCAAAAAAAATTACTTTTTGA
Organism: Andricus quercusramuli; assembly: GCA_932178445.1. Taxonomy (NCBI): domain Eukaryota; kingdom Metazoa; phylum Arthropoda; class Insecta; order Hymenoptera; family Cynipidae; genus Andricus; species Andricus quercusramuli. Next base: position 11,860 of record CAKNXH010001024.1, read on the forward strand.
CATAATATATGAATTTTCTACTAGATAGTTGAATTGTCAACATTTTGAAGCAAAAACAGTGGAATTCATCCAAAAAAATCTACTTTTTAACAAAAAAATTATTTTCAAAAAAAGAGTGAAGTTTTTAAGCTAGAAAGTCGAGTGTGTTAGAAAACAATGGACTTTCGGAAAAGATGAATTTTTAGTAAAAAATATAATTTTCAATCAAAGAAGAATAATTTTTATTAAGATGGTTGAATTCTCAACCAAAAAGTTGTACTAAACAACAAGAATAATTTTCTACCAAAAAAAGATTACTTTTTAACCAAATATATGAATTTTCTACCACATAGTTGAATTTTCTACAAACAAGATTAATTTTCTACACAAAAAGACAAATTTTCAACAAAATACATGAATTTTCTACCAAATAATTGAATTCTCAAACCAAAAAGACAAATTTGTTTAGAAGATAGTTGAAATTTCAACCAGAAAATTTGATTTTTTTAAAATGGAACTACTAACAAAAAAAACTAATTTTCAACAAAAGAGTCAAGTTTTCAAGCTAAAAAGTCGAACGTTTTAAAAAACAGTGAACTTTTAATTAGGAAAAGATGAATTTTTAACAAAAAAGATAATTTTCAATCAAGAAAGAATAATTTTTAATTATATAGTTGAATTCTCTACCAAAAAGTTGAACTTTCAACAAGCAAAAATGATATATTACTCTAAAAAAAGATTACTTTTTAACCAAATAATTGAATTTTGAACAAACAAGATTAATTTTCTACCCATAAAGACAACTTTTCAACAAAATGCATGCATTTTCTACAGAATAGTTGAATTTTTAACGTATACAATATACAGGATGAAATTTTAACAAAAAATGAAATAGTTGAATTTTTATAAATAAAAACTCTAATAAAAAAACTTTCAACTTTCAGCTTTTAATTTTCAACAAAAATTATTTTCTACCAGAAGAGATCATTTTTCAACAAAATAATTGAGTTTTCAAGCTGAAAAGACGGATGTTTTAGAAAAACCGTTGACTTTGAAACTCAAAAAGATAAATTTTCAACAGAAATGTTTATTGTCAAACAAGAAAAACGAATTTTCAACAAAATAGTTGATTTTTTGAACAAATCGTTGAATTCTCAATCAAATGGTCGAATTTTTGAACAAAAAGGATTAAACTTCAACCAAAAACCAAATAGTTGAATTCTCAAGTCGAATACACGAATTTTTGAGAAGACAGTTGAATTTTAAACAGAAAAACGAATTTTCAACGAAATAGTTGAATTTTTAACGAAATAGTTCCATTTTCAACAAAAAAATGAATTCTCAACAAAAAATAAAATAGCTGATATTTCAAGCAAAAAAGATTTGAATTTAAAATAAAAAACAGCTTTCAAATTGAAAAGTCGTAGGTTTTAGGAAACCGTTGACTTTAAAACCCGAAAATATGAATGTTCGACCAAAAAAATTACTTTTTTACAAACTAGTTGAATTTCCAACAAAATAATTAAATTTTCAACGAAATAGTAGAAATTTTAACCAAAGGAGATGATTTCTAAACTAAAAATATAATAGTAGACTTTTAAACCAAAGAAGAAGATTAAGAATACAATAACACTATTTTTAAAATTTTCAAGCCGAAAAGGATTTTTTTTTAGAATTTTCAATCCAAAAAGTTGAAATTTCACCCAAAAAGTTCCATTTCAACCAAGATGACTTTTCTGCCCAAAAAAGATGAATTTTTAATTTAAAAGAACAATTGTTCAAGAAAACAGTTGAACCTTTCGCCAAAAAAGATGGCTTTCTAACAAAATAATTACATTTTCAACACAATAGTTGAATTTTTAACTGAATAGTAGAATTTTCAAGCCAAAAAGATAAAATTTCAACCAAATGGTCGAATTTTAAAACAAAAGAGATTCAGCTTAAAACAAAAACTAAATATTAATTGAATTTTCAAGTCGAAAATACGAATTTTTTCGAAGATGGTTGAATTGTCAACCAAAAAAATTAAATTTTCAACAAAAAACTTCATTTTCAACTAAGAAAGATGCCTTTTCCACAAAAGAAAAAAGAATTTTCAGTCCAAAAAGACGAATTTTATATCCAGAACAGTTGAGTTTTCAACCGAAAGAGATGACTTTTTAACAAAATAGTTTAATTCTCAACCAAATAGTAGAATTTTTAACTAAAGGAGATGAATTCTGAACCAAAAATATAATAGTGAGAAATCTGTTTATAGTATGTGTGGAGGTTGTATATTTTTTATATTGCGATAAATCAAAAATACTTACCGGTTTTTATAACGTAACTCCAAGGCATATAGTGATTTTCTAATATATATTGACATTGCAGAATCAATTTCAACCAGACGACTAGTTTATTGGCGCTAAAAAGTAGATAAAAAGTTATTATTGTAGATTTTTTTAATTTTGTCGACAAATAATTAAATATTAAATTAAAGAGGTATGTACGAACTTCAGTGCTGCACAAATAAAAGCCTTGAAGTGGGAGTCATAGCTTCTCTTGTAGGGAGTGTGTGATGTGATTATGTTTCCGATAGTTATTAATAAGCTCTGCAAAAAGAAAACAGTTATTTCATTTCAATTTTGTTTCAACAATTTTTAATAGTATTTTCTTATAACAGTACATCCTTTATTATCAAGTTCAAAATTAAATATTTTGGAACTGAAAACGTTTTTAAAGCCATTTTTTCAAAACCCTGTTCTGTTTTCCTTTAATACCTTAATTAAATAATTTCAAATTAAAATAGTTTAAAACTGAGCAGTTTCCAATTAAATAGATTCAAAATTTGACATTTTAGATGGAAATATGAAACTTTTTTTGTAAATTAAAGTTTTTATCTTTAATACTTTTATAATTTCGAAATAAAATTTTTAGTTGAACAATTTCAAATTTAAACCTTGCAAATTTTTTAGTTTCAAATTTAAATGGTTTCAAGTTGTAGAAAATTAAAAATTCAAATTCAAGACTTCGGAAATTACCAGTTTTAAGTTAAAAGCACTCAAAGTTAACAATTTAATACATAAATATTTTTATTTAAACAATTATCTGATTTAAGATTCGAAACTTGCTGCATTTCACAATTCGAGCTTAAATAATGTTTTAGAAAAGTATTATCAGTTTGTTTTTAAGGTGATATAAATATAATATTTCGAATTTTATTTTTCGGTATTTTTCATTCGTCCGAAGTTTAGAAATCTTTTGAATTATTTTTAACTTTTCTCTAAAAAGTAATTTTTCAAAATAAAAAACATCTGAAATTTCCCAAAGAATTTTAGAATCATGTTTTAATATCTTGAAGCCTTTAAAGTCCTTAAAAAGCTTTAAAATTTAATTTTTAAATTTTCAAAAATCAATTTTTTGGAATATTTTCAAATTTTTAATTATTTTTGAGATTTTTTCTGAACGTCTAAACATCTTCAAAATTAATCGCATTTTTCTTAACATTTTTTTCAATGCTGGAAAATAAAAAAATTGTCTTAAATTGTTTGGAATTCCTTTTCAACAATCTTGGGAATACTTTTAAATATTTAAAAATCTTTTTAAATATTCTCTTCAAATTGATTTTTCAGAATGAACAATCATTTTAGATTTTCCTGGAACCTTACAAAATTTCTGCCATTATTTTTAAACCTTTAAAAATCCTGAAAAAGCTTCAAAATTTTATTTCGAAATCTTCGAAACTGTATTTTTAAACATTTTTGAAAACTATTCGAATTTAAAATTATTCCGGACTTTTTTTTTAACTTCAGAACCTCTTTTCAAATGATTACATTTTTTTATTCCTGCACATTTAAACAAATTGCTTAAAAACCTTCCAGATTCTTTTTCGACAATTTTCGAAATATTTTGAAATGTTTTAAAATCTTCATAAATATTCTGTCTAAATTAAGTTTTCAAAATAAAAAAACCATTTAAAATTTCCGAGGAATATTAAACATCTTTTATTATTATTTCTAAAGCATTCAAAATTCTTGAAAAGCTTCAAAATTTCATTTCGCAATCTTCGAAAATATACATTTTTTAAAACTTTTGAATATATTTTGAAATAATACCAATTTTTATAAATCCTAAAAATGCAAAGAAATTGCTTAAAAATCTTCCAGATTCTTTTTCGACAATTTTCGAAATCTCTTAAAAGGTTTTAAAATCTTTTTAAATATTCTCTCTAAATTAATTTTTCAAAATGAAAAATCATTTAAAATTTGAGAGGAATATTAAACATTTTTTTACTATTTCGAAATCATTCGAAATTCTTAAAAAGCTCCTAAATTTTTTCTTCGAAATTTTCAGAAATGTACACTTTGTTTCCATTTTTTAAAAATATTTTCGAATTTTTTATTATTTTTGCATTTTTTCAAAACTTTTAAATATGTTGTTAAATTATAACAATTTTTCATATAATTTTCTTAAAATCCTGCAAAATTAAGAAATTTGGCTCTAAATTCTTCCAAATTCTTTTTTGACGATTTCGGAAATCTTTTTCAATTTTATCTTGAAAGTGATTTTCCAAAATAAAACATCATTTAAAGTTTTCCTAGGAACCTCTAGAAAATCTATTCATTCTCTTGATCACACCATTTTTTTCTACAATTTTGTAATCTTGCAAAATCGAATTAATTATTTAAAATACAAAAAAATTGGAAATTTTTCTAAGAATCTTAAGGAAAATTTTTTATTCTCTTGAAACGTTTCGAAAATTTTTAAAAAGCTTCTTTATTTCGAAATCTTCATTTTGCATTTTTTTTTACTGATTTTAAGTGGCCTGAGATCGAAGTTAAAAAAAATTTCATGTTCAAAATAATAGTGGTGTTTTTCCGTTCAAACAGGACTAATTTTATTTAAAAAATACTTGAAAAAAATGGTAAAGAAGTACTCATTATCCAACTTGATACAAAAGTATTTTTTCTAAAATATGATTTTATATTATTATTTGTTAACGAAAACTGTACAAATAAAAAATTCGCAATAATTTTTGAACCCATACCAATTTTTTTTCAATTTTTGAAACTTTAAACACTTTCAACCCCTCTACGGTGGCCAAAGGTGATATTAAATTTTTATTTAAATCACAGGTAATCCTGATAGGACGCCTCAACTACTACACATACCTTAAAAACAGATTTCGAAAAATAATTTTTTTACTCCTCCCTACCCTCCTATATTATTATTAAAAAAAAATATTATTATATAGTTAAGTCTCGCTTATTTGAAGGCTGGAGGGGTCCCCACCTCTACCGAGAGTCGTCAAGTTATTTTTGTCAAGCGACGTTCATTGGCTGTCCTGGCCTCGTATCGATGCAGGCGCTGTAAGCAACTTTTTCAACTGCGCATGTACCGAAAAGCGCGGGTCCATTTCAAATCAATAAATACTATCAATAATAATAATACAGATAAATATTTAAAACAAATTTTAACTTCTAAAAAATTAATTAGGTTGAATCTAAGAAATAGCTTATTTCTTTTCCAATTCTGATCAAATCGATCTGAAACACTAACCTCAAATTTTTGATATTTTATTTCATTTCGTGACACTGAAGGTCGTCGATCGACAAGACAATGGAACATGACTGAGAAAATACATTCTATACTTGACAAATATTACTATTCGTATATTTATGACTTTTACGTTTAGAATATTTTCTCCAAAAATTCGTATGCATTCCCATGACGTCATGCTAAAATACTCAATTATTCAAACCAACGAGGGCTTCCTGCTCTTCGGGCCTTTTTTTAATTGGTTAGCCACTGACGTGGGCGTCACCATACAGCGCAATTTGAAGTAACCGTGTATGGGGGACTTCAAATAAGCGAGACTTCAAATAAGCGAGACTTCAAATAAGCGAGACTTCAAACAAGCGAGACTTCAAATAAGCGAGACTTCACTGTATTTTGAAAAACATTTAATACTTCTCGAATCCTCCCCCGTCCCCTATCGTAACAGAAGCATAACAGCTCCTCTTGAACTCTCCTTAAATTAAAAAAACTGTCTCGAACTTTTCGAAAAATTCCCAATTCCGACTACTCTTCGTCTAAAAAAGTAAAAAAATATGAACTCACCTGTTTGGAAGAGACATTTCGACCTCCTACAAGGTCCAAATTAAAGCTCTGTGAGAGCTTCTGAGTAGGCGTAGAATTATACCGATGTCCATTCTTGACTTCATAATACTTCAGAACAATCAGCCACGCATGCATCGAACTGCTACTGGTGTGACTTCTTTGTGGAAAGCATCCAACAAACGGAACAACACTATTCACCTGAACATCTGTACTCGATCCATGCTGCACCAAATCTCTGATAGCAATCGCCAGATGTTTCCTCACAGCGGAAGTGACCTTCGCGTTGCTCTGAGCGACCGGAGAGTCTGAATCTGAAGAATAGTCAATGTCAAAATCGTTCTCATATTCCACATTACGGTGCTCACTTTCTGCCAGAGTGTCCAAAATATGTTCAATCGCGATGTCCAAACGAGTTCGCTGGTCCCGCCAGCTGCAGACGGAGTTTTTCTTGGAGACCTTCCTGGATCTTCCGCTTCCGCATCCAAGTTGCGACAAAACGTACATGTGCAAAAGCATCAGGACTTTTCGGACAGTGTTCAAACTCTCGGTTCGATTTTCTTCATCTATTGGCCTTTTCTGGAAGGATTTTCTGGAGAAAGAGGAAGCAGCTGGAGCCCCGTTTGTGTGAACTGGACAAGCACAAGTGCAAGAGAGAGTGTCTGTGCTGACTTCGCCCTGAAGGTAATTTATGAAGCGTTCCAGGTCGGCGATTTGGGTTTTTAATTGACCCACTAATGTTTCTTTCATTTTTAGGGGACTGACGATCTGAAAATGGAGAGTAGATTTTTTATTTTCACTAGCATTATGTGTAGTTTCTCGCTTCGAGAGACAAAATAATTTTAAATACAAAATAAAGATTTCGAATAAATATTTATCTTTTAGGTTTATTTGTTTTTAATATTAAATCAATCTAATTTTTCTAAGATTTTTGAAAAATTCAGATATGTATTTTAACCAAGTAATTGAATTTTCAACCACAAAAGATGAATTCTTAACTAAAATAGATTTTAATTTGAAACCAAAAATTTGCAATTTTAATAAAAAAAGATTAAATTTTAATTTGAAGGAAAAAATAATTTTTAATACTTGAATTTTGAATAATTGAAAATAAAAATTTCGAATGACTATATATTTTTTACGTTAATTTGTTTATTTTCAAGGGTATAAAAATATAATTTTCCTAAGAATCTTGAGATAATTCAAAAATATTTTTGAAAATTTCAAATATGTCAAATGAAAAATGCAACGCAAAAGTTAATCTTCAACTAAATAATTGAGTTTTTAACCCCAAAAAGATGAATTTTCAACAAAAAATGTAATATTCGATATTGCAATCCAAAAACATTTTGATTTTTAATAAAAAACAGTTAATTTAATAAAAAAAAAAAGGTTTCAGAAAAATTGTTAGATTTTGAAACAAAGAAATGAATTTTAAACTAAAATGATAAATCTTCAATCAAACAGGTCAATTTTTGACAGAGTAGTTTAACTTTTAATCAAGTAATCGAATTTCAAAAAAATTATTCAGTCCAAATTAAAAAATTGTTAGACAAATTATAATTTGAAGGAAGAAATAATTTTGAATACAAAATAAAAATTTCGAATAACTATCTATTTTTACGCTTATGTCTTTTTAAGGTTATACAAATATAATTTTCATAAAAATCTTGAAAAAATTCAAAAATATTTTTGAAATTTTCAGATATGTCAAATCAAAATTTCAAAAAAAAAGGATAATCTTCAACCAAATAGTTGAATTTTCAAACTAAAAAGATGAATTTCTAACAAAAAATTTAATAGTTGATATTTCTATCTAAACAAATTTGTATTTGAGTAAAAAACAGTTTAAGTCAATCCAAAAAAGACAAATTTTCAACAAAATAGATCAATCCTCAAAAAAAGATTAGTTCTCAACCAGTTGTATTTTTAACCACAGATCATTAAATATTTTTCAAAAGAGACGAATTTTCTACAAAGAAAGTTAAATTTTTTCACTAAATTTTCAACTGAAATGATTACTCTTCAACCAAAAAAATTACTTTTTAACAAAGTAGTTCGACTTTCAATCAAGTAGTTGTGTTTTCAACAAAAAAGATGAATTCTCAACAAAAAATGTAATAGTTGACATTTTATCCCAAAATGTTTTTATTTTAAATAAAAAAAAGTTGAATTCATACCAAAAAATCAACAAAATAGTTGAATGCTCAACCAAAAAGATGCATTTTCAACCAAGAAGATTAATTTTCTGCCAAAAAAAGCAAGTTTTCAACAAAATGATTCAATTTTCAAACCACAAAGATGAATTTTTAACTAGTAAAATCATGGATCTTCAACTAATCAAGTTTTTTTTGACAAAGTAGTTTAACTTTTAATCAAGTACTTGAATTTTAAACCACAAAAACATGAATTCTCAGCCAAAAACAATTCTAATTTTAAACCAAACAATTGCAATTTTATTTAAAAAAAGATGAAATTTCGACCGAAAGAAATGAATTTTCAACCCAAAAAGTCGAATTTTCAACAAAATTGTTGAATTTGCAACCAAACAAGATTTTTTAGTCCAAAATAAGGAAAAAATTCAGAAAACTTGTAATTTGAAGGAAAAAATAATGTTTAATACAAAATAAAAGTTCAAATGACTATTTTTTAATTGTTATGTAAATATACATTTTCTAGATTTCTCGAGAAAATTCAAAAAGTTTCTTGAAGATTTTAGATAGGTCGAAAAAATATCTAGACAATTTTTAAGAAATTATTTCTTATTTTACAGGATTTTACCAAATTTCAAGAAAAATTTGATTAACTTGAAAGATACTTAAGACTTTTTGACGCTTGGAAAAAATTTAAGAATATATTATAAATTTTCGAAAAACTTTCAAAGTTTTAAAATATTTTCAATCTCTTAAAAATTCAAAAAATTCCTAAATATAGTTTAAAGGGCCTGAATTATATCCATAATTGTTTTTGAATTTTCCGGGTTTATTTTTGACACTTTTGGAAATCTTTTGTAACGTTTTATTTCTATATCTTCAAGAATCTACATTTTGTTTCAAGTTTTTTGAAATTTTGTATTATTTTAGAAATTTTTTTGAAAACTTCTGAATATATTTTGAAATGATTCGAATTTTTCTTAAAATTTGGAAAAAATTCTTCGAAATTAAAAAAGTTGCCGTCAAGTCTTCCAAATTCTTTTTTGATAATTTGCGAACCCTTTTGGAATGTTTTGAATTTTTTTAAATATTCTCTTAACATTAATGTTGTGAAATCAAAAATCATAAAAAATTTTCCGAGAAATCTTAAGAAAATTATTTTTTTATTCTCTTGAAACCTTTCACAACTTTTAAAATGGTTAAAAATTTGTTGTTCGAAATCTTCAAAAATCTACAATTTGCTTTAAATAACATTATCTTTGTATCCTTTCAAAACCTCTAAATATCTCTAAAAACTTATTCGAATTTTAAATCGTTTTTAATATTTTCTTTAAATGAATATTTCAAATAAAAAAATTAAAGAAAATTTTTCCTGGAATCTTAAGAAAAAAATGTCACTATCTTAAAACCTTAAAAATCCTTAAAAAGCTTCGAAATTTTATTTAAAATCTTCAAAAATATATATTTTGTTTAATATTTGTCGGTATAGACAATTTTTTATCGTTATCTACAATTTATATATTTCGTAAACTAAGATATTCTAAGTTTTTGTCCATAATTTAATTTTTCTCATCTCTTTGAACGTGTGAAAAAGGTCACAAATGATAATCTGGTATCAAAATGTCAAGAACAGAATTATTTCCAAATATTAAAGAATAATTAAAATTAAAATGTTCTCTTTTGTGAATTATGTTTAGAAACATTGAGAAATAAATTATATCATCAAATAAAATTACTTGGAAATTTTGAATAACTAAATTGGTAAAATATGGTCAAGGAGTTATAAATAAAATCCTTTTATAATTTTTTAAACATTTGGTCAAAAAGTTAAGAAAAGAATTTTTGACTTTATTAATGAAGAATCTTTTACAATTTAAATTTTCTCGTTTAGAAATAATTTTGTAGAATTAAAATTCCTCGTTTGGAAATTGAAATTTAAAAAATTACAGAAAATTTAAAAGAATAAACTAAATATTTTTTTAAGGATTTTCAAGAGGCTAGGAAAAAATGAGGAAATACGAACCTGACTTATCGCGCAGTCCACTTGCCACCTTAAATCGTCTAATGGTAATTTACAAAGATCATCCACGTCGAAGTTTAATTTTTCCTTGAGGTGATCTGAAATTTTAAATTGTATATGAAATATTTTCAGAATTTCCCAGAATTTTAATTGTTCTAAGGAATGTTCAAAACCTTCAAAAATGTTAAGGAATTAGAAAATTTTTGAAGCCATTTCAAGGAATTTCACAAGAATTAATCAAAGGATTTCATAATATTATTTCAAAGTCTTCTATGAATTTTAAGAGATTCGAACCAATTTTTTGCGACTGCAAAGAATTTCCTAAACTTTATAAGGATTTCGTAGGATTTGAAATGTTTTAGGGTATTTTTAATGATTTCAAGAATTTCAAAGATTTAAAAGGAGTTTTATGGGATTTCAAGTGATTTTCAAGCGATTTAAATAGATAAAAAAAATTGCTAAACATTTTATAATATTTCTATGAACTCAAAAGAATTTAAGAAAAATTGAAAGATTTTATCTGCTTTTAAAGAATTTTCTTTAATTTATAAAGCTAATGAAGGATTTTTAAAATTTATAAGATCTTAGGGTATTTTAAAAGATTCTAAGGGATTTTCTAGGATTTGAAAGGTTTTAGGGTATTTTCATGACTCCAAAAATTCCAAAGATTTAAAAAGAGTTTTATGGGATTTCAAGTGATTTTCAAGCGATTTCAATAGATATAAAAAATTTATAAACATTTTATGTTTCCATAAATTGAAAAGAACTTCAGAAGAATTAAGAGATTTCGTAGAATTATAAATATTTGAAGGAATTAAAAAATATTTCAGGGTATTTCACAGGACTTCAAAAATTCCATCCGGTTTTAAAGAATTTTTTTTCTTAATTCCTAAAGTTTATGAAGGATTTTATAGGATTTTTGGACATTTTAAAAGATTCCAAGGGATTTCAGAGGATTTCCAAATATTTCAAAGGATTTTTAAGGAATTTTGACGGACTTCCGTAATATTGAGGGATTTTGAAAGGCTCTCAATAAATCATTTTAATGAATTTCCCAGGATCTTAAAGGATTTCACGGGATCTCAAATATTTCAAGGAATTTCAAGGTAATTCAAGGGATTTTCAAATATTTTAATGGGTTTCAAAGATTTTATTCACAAGAATTGAGAGATTTAAAAGTTTTTGAGAGATTATCAAATATCTAAAGGTATTTCCAATCATTTTGAGGGATTTCAAAGATTTTAATGATTTTAAGGAATTTAAACAAAATTCATACAGTTTTAAAGAATTTTCTAGAATTTGAAAGGAGATTAAAATGTCTCAACGCATTTTAATCGTTTTTCCAGTATTTTATAAAATATCATCAGATTTAATTGAATTTTACGGGCATTTGAACGGATTTTATTGGATTTCAACGTATTGTAAAAATATGAAGTGTTTTGCTGATATTTCACGGGGTACCAAGGAATTCCATGAATATTTAAGTAATTTCAAAAGAATTTCCAAGATTTGAGATTTTCTTCATAAAAGAAAGACCCCAAAACATACTTTTTGTTTCTTCTAAATTATTACTTTAAACCGGTGGTGTAGTCCTAAAAGAAAGAGAACAGAAACCCAGTAAGAAAATGCAACTATATTTTTGGGTTAAAGCTCTTTTTTTATTGAAGAGGCTACTTATTATATTTTTCGTTCGGAATTCATCTCGTTTGGTTAACAATTCTATTATTTGGTTTAAATTTTAATTATTTTGTTGGAAATGCAACAATATTTTTAAAAAGTCATATTTTTTATCAAAAGTTCAATTACTTTGTTAAGAATTCATTTTTTTAGTTAAAGGTTCATCTCTTTCGTTGAAAATTTAACTACTTTGACGAAAATTCGTTTCATGTTTGGTTGAAAATAAATTTTTTAAACTGACCATTAAACTATTCCATTTTTGGTTGAAAATTTATCTTTTTCAATTAAGAATTTAACTATTGGGTTTAAAATGATCTTTTTTAGTTGAAAGTTCAACTTTTTGGTTGAAAATTCATGTATTTTGTTGAAAATTCGTATTTTTGGTAGAAATTTAGTCTTCTTGGTTGAAAATTCATCATTTTTGGTGAAAAATGAAATTGTTTGGTTGAAATGTAAACTGTTACATGCTTCGTTGAGAGTTAATCTCTTTTAGCTAAAAAGTCAATTATTTTACTTAAAGTTGAACTACTTTGTAAAAAAAACTAATTTTTTGTATGAAGGATCCATAATTATAATTAGAAATTCAACTATTTGCTTTTAAATGAATCTTGATGTTAAAAAATCATCTTTTTAGCTTAAAAATTCCACAATTTGGTATAAAATTGATCTTTTTTTGGTTAAAAATGTAACCTTTTGTTTGAAAAATCATATGGTTAGGTTGAAAATTCAACGTTTTTATGCATAATTTGTCATTTTGGCTTTAGAATTAAATATTTTTGTTGAAAATTCATGTGTTTTGTTGAAAATTAATCTTCTTTGGTAGAAAATCATTCTTCTTGGTCGAAAATTCATCTTTTTGTCTGAAAATTTAACTATTTTATTATTAAATATTAATAATTAATTAATTAATTAATAATTGAAATATAATAGTTGAAAATTGAACAATTTTGTTGAAAATTCGTTTCTTTTTTGTTCAAAATTATTTTTTTTATTATAGTTTTTATTTGAAAATTTAACTATTCTATTTTAGGTTGAAACTTTATCCTGTATATTGTGTAAGTTAAAAATTCAACTATTTGGTAGAAAATTCATGTATTTTGTTGAAAAATCGCATTTTTGTATATAAAATTAATCTTGTTTATTGAAAATTCAACTATTTGGTAGAAAATTCATACATCTTGTTAAAAATTTGATCTTTACCGATTTAAAAGCCCACTGTTTTCTGAAACATTCGACTTGTTAGCCTGAAAACTACTCTTTTATCGAAAATTCAACTGTCATCTTAAAAATTTGTCTTTTTGTCTTGAAAACTCAAATATCTTATTAAATTTTGATCTTTTTTGTTTGAAAATTCGATCATTTGATTAAAAAAGCATTTTTGTATGCTGAAAATGCAACTATTTTGTTAAAAATCTAATTACTATTGGGAAACTTAACTATTTTGTTGAAGACATAATTTTTTATCGAAAATTCAACTATGTTGTTAAAAATTACTCCCTTTGGATTGAAAATTCATATTTTGTGGTAGAAAAGTCATATATATGAGTTAAAAATGTATCCTTCTTGTTTGAATAGTAAGTTTTTTGATAAAAGTTTAACTGTTTTCGAAAAAAATCATCCTTTTGTCTTGAAAATTTTACCATTTGGTTAAAGCCTGAACTATTTTTTGGTAAACTTGTCTCTTTGAGTAGAAAGTTCATCTATTTGATTCTCGATGAAACTGTCTGGTTCAAATTTTTTTCGAAATTTCGTCTTTTTGAGTTAAAAATTTACCTCTTTGGGTAAAAAATCTTTTTTAGTTGAAAATTCATATATTTTGTTGAAAAAGCCAAATATTTCGCTTTAAATGATAAAAATATGAGCAATCGAGGAAAAAAATTGGGATTACTGAAAAATTGTGTTAAACTTACTGATTATGATATTCTGCCGTTCTAGAACAACGCTTTGAGGTAAATCCGCATCGCCAGTTTCATATGCGTATTTCTCCAGATCTTCCAGTTGTGTTTTCAATTGGCTTATTAAATCCCTCTGTTTTGATCTTTGTAATGCCATCTTTGATTCAAGTTCTGCATCGTTCAGTTCTCCAAAATTCTGTTAATTTAAATACTTGTTAAAATATAAAGCTTTTTAAAAATATTCGTTTTCTCCTTTAAAAAATGACTAAACATCCATAACATACACTATTTCTGCCGGAAGTGGGTGTGGATGATCTGCTGTCGAATCCTAAATTATTCGGAACTTCAGGAATTCCCCTAAATGCAAATTCTTCTAACTCCTTGAGCAAACTTTCTTTTTTCTCGCTTGGCGCATCTACTATTTGACGAAGGCGGAATTGAACCTGGACAGATTAAACAGTTTTAATTTTATTATACAAGAAATCAAGATTTATATTCTAAAAGAGCATTTCAACGGTATATCTCGGTATATCTTTATAATGTTTCTATAAATTGAAAAGAACTTCAGAAAAATTAAGAGATTTCGTAGGATTTCAAAGATTTAAAAATATTTCAGGGGATTTCACAGGATTTCAAAAATTAAATCCGGTTTCAAAGAATTTTCTTTAATTCCTAAAGTTTATGAAAGATTTCATAGGATTGATAGAATTGTAGAATATTTTAAAAGAATCCAAGAGATTTCAGAGGATTTCCAAATACTTCAAAGGATTTTTAAGGTATCTCAATAAATCATTTTTAAGAATTTCCCAGAATCGATTTTTATTTCTTATAATTTTGCTTTAAGGTTATAAATAAAATATAATTTTCCTAAATTTCTCCAGAAAATTTAAAATGATTTTTCAAGATTTCAGATGCCAAAAAATTTAATTATCCGAAAATAACAAGGCTTTTAGAGGACATTGTAAGATATCTATAAAAAATTGAAAGAAAATCAAAGATGGATTTTTTCAAAAAATCAGTTAAAAGTTTTTTTGTTTGAAAAATCTCTCTTAGTTTTCGAAAACCAAAAGAGAACCCATTTTTATATACACTTCCTAGTCGAAAAATTCACTTTTACTTTCTTATACGGTTCTTATTTTCAGGGTCGCCGAAACACTTCATTTTTAAAATTTCCTGAATTTTCTCTGATTTTTCACTGGCTAAATTTTTCATTTAGCCTGACCATTAATATTTAATTAACAGTTTTAATCTTGTAACGTTTTTAATATAGACATGCATCATAAATCGCGTGCGCGTGTAGTTTTTTGGTTTAAGGAAAAAATAATTTTGAATGCAAAATAAAAATCTCGATTAACTATTTATTTTGTAGGTTTTATGATTATTTGTTTTTAAGGTTATATAAATATAATTTTCCTAAGACTTAAAAACTTAAAGTTAATTTTCAACTAAAATGAAGAAATGTCAACAACAAAAAATGAGTTTTTGGGAAAGTAGTTAAAATTGTAACCAAGTCGTTAAATTTTCAACAAAAAATGTAATAGTTGATATTTCAATCCAAAAATTGCTTATTTATTTTAGTAAAAAATAACAATTCGAATTTTTACCAAATTTTAGGAAGAATTTGAGCATCTTTAAAAGATTTTTCAAAGTTTTTAAATATTTTTAATCTATTCAAACATTCCTAAATGTATTTTAAACTGACTCGAATTATTCCTAAAAGTGTCACAAAACCTTCCAGATCAGTTTTTGACAATTTCGGAAATCTTTTGTAAAGTTTTAAAGTCTTTTAAAATATTCTTAAATAATCTTTAAAAAACTTCATAATGTTATGACAAAATCTTCAAAACGCTACTTTTTGTTTGAAGTTTTTTTAAATCTTTTCAAATTTTAAACTATTCTTCAAAATTCTTAAAATGCTTTTAAACTTTTGGTGTTATATCTACAAAAATCTACATTTTGTTTTAAAAGTGTTGAAATATTTTTAAATTCAAGATTATTATTGTATATTTTCAAAAATAATCTTGCAAATTTCAAAAATTTTGCTTCACAATCTTCTACGTAACAAAAAAATCTATTATCTTACAATCTTCAAAAATCCTTAAATATCTTCAAAATTTTATTTCAAAATCATCAAACATCTAAAATTTTGTATAACAATTTTTGAAATATTTGCAAATCTTTAATCATTTTTGAACCTTTTCAAAACTTCGAAAAGTTTGAAATATCTTTCGTAATAATTGGAGGTTTTACTAATTTTTTTTTAAATCATACTAAAATGTAAAAAATTTGCTTTAAAATCAAAGCTTAAATAATAATTAAGATATTCTAAGCTTTTGTCCATAATTTCATTTTTCTCATTTCTTTGAGAGTGTGAAAAAGTTGACAAATTATAGTGAAAAAGCCAAATTTTAAGAATATAATTATTTCCCAATATTCAAAAATATTTACAATTTAAATGTTTTCATTCAGAAAGAAAAGGTTAGAATTAAAATTCCTTATTTGTTATGTTTGTAATTTTTATGAAAACTCTAGTATCCGTTTTCTTAGGTATCCTAATATAATTTTCGGAATAATCAGATAACTTAGGAGATATTAAAAATTGAAAATTTTAGTCCTTTTTCCTTTAAACGTTCATAACTTTGGTAATTTCAATGATATTAAGATGTCTTTTTTTTATTATTCATAATAATACGCAGACTTGAAAAAATATTTTTGGAAAAAATGTCAAAAACTTTCTGGATTTTTCAGAAACAAATTTTCAAACTGATTTTATGAAAAAAAATCCATCTTTGATTTTCTTCATTTTTTTATAGATAGCTTAAAGAAAATCAAAGATGGATTTTTTTCAAAAAATCAGTTTAAAAATTTATTCTCGACAAATCTCTCTTAGTTTCCGAAAACTAATATAGATCCCATTTTTAAATTACCCAGGCTTTTAGAGGACATTGTAGGCTATCTATAAAAAAATTAAAGAAAATGAAAAATGGATTTTTTTTCAAAAAATCAGTTAAAAAATTTGTTTTTGAAAAATCCAAACAGTTTTTGAAATTATTTTCCAAACAATATTTTCTCAAAACCGCGTCTTATTATGAATAATTTTTAAAAATATACATCTTAATACCATCAAAATCACCAAAGTTGTGAAAGTTAAAAAAAAAAAGGACAACAATTTTCAATTTTGAATATCTTCTATTTTTTTTATTTTTTGAAACATTCTTTTAGGGTACCTAAGAGAATAAATACTAGAATTTTCATAAAAATTACTAACAATAGATGAAATTCTTGAACCAATCTTTACCAAACCGGGCCTAAATAGAAGACTTTTAAAAGATCCAAAATAAAATGCCTAAGAATTCAAGGTGAGTTTAAAAGACTTCAAGATGAATTAAATGAAAACTAAATTTTTGTTTACCATCAAATTATTTGAATCTATTAAAAACATCCTAAGATATTTCAAATCTTTTCAAATCTTTTCAAATCCCTTGAAATTTTGTATAATTCATAAAAATTCTTTGAAATTTTGCAAAATACCCTAAAATCTTTTAAAAATTTGAAATCCCTTCAAATTATTGAAATTTATTGAAAATTCTTCGGAATATTTTAAAATACACGAAAATATTACACATTTTTTTAATCCTTTTCAACTTTTTAAAGCGGTTGCAAATTATTTGGATTTTTTTTTAAATACACTAAAATCTTTAAATTACTTTACAAACTCTTCAAATTATTGTTTTTTTTTTAATACTGAATTTTCTCTGATTTCTTGGTTTTCCTTGACCTGCGTCCAATGTGACTTTCCAACATTTTTATTTTTTAGTAAAACGGTATTAATTTACCTGAGCAAAGTGTGTTGTTAATGCAATCAACGACGAATTGAGCGTCTCTTGTTCTTCTTCTAAGATTCTCAGCCTCTCCATGTCATAAGGCAAACTAAATCAAAAGAAAACATTTTACAAAAAATACTAAATAAATTAAATATATTGATAAGCAATAAATAAATAGGGTATCTTCTGAAACTCTGCGAAAATTTCCTGACAATTCCTGGTATTTTTCTAGATATGTCAAGATTTTTCCAGGTATAATTTTTCATAGTACGGAGCCATTAAAGTATTTCGCATTTTTTAAACAATTGACTTGGAACATGAATACGATTTCGCGAATTTATTATAAATAATGTGTTTTTTCAGTCTTTGTAAATATCTAAATGTATAAAAATGTTACTATTGATATGTAAAATTAAAGAACTGTTCTTTTTTAGTTGAGAAAGTAACTAATATGTTTAATTTAGAAATGTTTGAAACAATTAATAATGAAAAATAATTATTAATTTATCAAGTTTGTTCCTAATATCCACGAATTTGAATAATATTTCAAACAAAATTTTTTTTCTTTGTCTGTGCTTCAAATTTAGTGGATATTTAAGTTAATTTAATTTGGGCATTACATCATATTTATTTTAAAACGCTTCAAGTTTCTAACTCTTCAAGTAAAAATAATGCTTTTTCAACAATATAGATGATTTTTAACTAAATAGTTGAATTTTCTATTTTATATTCTCTCTATTTTCAACTAAGAAGGATTTTCCAGTCAAGAGTGGAAGAAACGTCAATCAAGCTGTTGAATTTTTAAGCAAAAGGATTAATTTTCAACCAAGAAGATTAATTTCTTTAAAACAGTACGAATCTTCAACACAACACAAGATTTTTCTACCAAACACTTACATTTTCAAGTGAAACAATCAATTTTCAACTAAAAAGAGAATAGTTAAATTTTCAGTAACAAAAAATTAATTAGAAACCAAAAAAAAAAGCATTTTCAACATACAAGTTCAAATTATCAATCAAGGAGATAAATTTTCAACTAAAATGGTAAATATTTAACTGGAATAATTAAATTTTCAAACAAGAAGATTAATTTCCTACAAAAAAAACATTTTTCAACAAATTAAAAGCATTTTTAACCAAGAAGTTGAATTATCAACTAAAATTGTGAATCTTTAAGTGAAATAATTGAATTTTGAACCAAAAAGGTGAAATTTTCAAGCAAAAAGATGAATTTCCAACACAGAATATTAATTTTCTACCAAAAAGGAGAAATTTTCAACAAAATTCGATTCTCAATCAAGGCGATGAATTTTCAACTAAAATGATGAATATTTAACTCGAATAATTGAATTTTCGAACAAGAAGATCAATTTTCAACCAAGAAAGACCATTTTTCAACCAATGAAATTAATTTTAACCAAGTAGTTTAATTGTTAACTAAAATCATAAACAATCAACTAAAATTGTGAATCTTTAAGTGGAATAATTGAATTTTCAACCAAGAAGGTGAATTTTAAAGCAAAAATTTTCAACCAGATGATTTTTTAACCAATAAGAATGAATTTCTGTTAAAAAAGATAAATTTCTGACAAAAAATAGAACAGTTAAATTTTCAGTTAAAAAATTAATCATCAACCAAGAGAAAAAAGAAATTTAAACAAAATAGTTAAATTTTCAACCAAAGTATTGAATCTTTAACTAGAATATGAGAGTTTTCAATCAAAGAATTGAATTTTGAACTAAAAAAGATCAATTTTCAACAAAAAATGGAAGAGTTAAATTTTCAGTACAAAAATCAATTTTCAAGCAAATAACATAAATTTCAACTAAATGGATAAATTTTCAACCAGATGATTTTTTAACTAATCAGATTGGATTTCTATTAAAAAAGATACATTTTCGATAAAAAATGGAACAGTTAAATTTTCCGTACAAAAATTAATTTCCAAACAAATAAAATAAATTTCAACAAAATGGATTCATTTTAAACCAGATGATTTTTTAACCAATAAGATTACATTTCTATTAAAAAAGATAAGTTTTCGACAAAAAATGGAACAGTCAAATTTTCGGATAAGAAATAAATTATTAACCAAGAAGAAAAAAAGAATTTTAAACAAAAATAGTTAAATTTCCAACCATGGTGTTGAATTTTCAACTAAAATATGTAAATTTTCAAACAAATGATTGATTTTTGAACTAAAAAAGGTAAATTTTCAGCCAAAAATTGAATACTTAAATTTGAAGTTAAAAAATGAATTATCAATCAAGAAAAAAAAATAATTTAAAACAAAATAGTTCAATTT
>CAKNXH010001024.1:31819-44158 GCA_932178445.1 Andricus quercusramuli
TTATCAATCAAGAAAAAAAAATAATTTAAAACAAAATAGTTCAATTTTCAACCAAAGTGTTGAATTGTAAACTAGAATATGAGTTTTCAATCAAAGAATTGAATTTTGAACTAAAAAAGATCAATTTTCAACCAAATAAAACAAATTTCAACTAAATGGATAAATTTTCAACCAGATGATTTTTTAACTAATCAGATTGGATTTCTATTAAAAAAGATACATTTACGATAAAAAAAAAAACGGAACAGTTAAATTTTCAGTTAAAAATTGAATAGTTGAATTCTAAGTTAAAAATTAATTATCAACAAAGAAAAAGAATGAATTTTCAACAAAACAGTTCAATTTTCAACCAAGGTGTTAAATCTTCAAATAAAGTATGTAAATTTTCAACCAAATAATTGATTTTTGGACTATAAAAGAGAAATTTTCAACCAGAAATGGAATAGTTAAATTTTGAGTTAAAATATTAATTACCAACCAAGAAAAAAAAGAATTTTAAACAAAAATAGTTGAATTTTCAACTAAAATATGTAAATTTTCAAACAAATGATTGAATTTTGAACTAAAAAAGATAAATATTCAACCAAATTGAAATACTTAAATTTTGAGTGACAAAAAACTAATTTTAACCAAAGAAATTAATTTTTACCCAAAAAGATACATTTTCAACCAAAAAAGTGAATTTTTAACTAAACAAAAACTAAACAAAATAGTTCAATTTTCAACCAAAGTGTTACATTTTCAACTAAACTATGTAAATTTTCAACCAAAAATGGAATAGTTGAATTCTAAGTTAAAAAATTAATTATCAACAAAGAAAGAAAGAAGTTTCAACAAAATAGTTAAATTTTCAACCAAGGTGTTAAATCTTCAAATAAAATATGTAAATTTTCAACCAAATAATTGATTTTTGGACTAAAAAAGATAAATTTTCAACCAGAAATGGAATAGTTAAATTTTGAGTTAATAAATTAATTATCAACCAAGAAAAAAAAAGAATTTTAAACAAAAATAGTTGAATTTTCAACTAAAATATGTAAATTTTCAAACAAATGATTGAATTTTGAACTAAAAGAGATAAATGTTCTACCAAATTGGAATGCTTAATTTTTGAGTAAAAAACCCTAATTTTAACCAAAGAAATTGATTTTTACCCAAATAGATACTTTTTTCCAAACAAAAATTCAAATTTTCAAATCAGAAAGATTTTTTAGCCACGAGCGATATGATTTTTCAACCAAAAACTTGAATTTTCAACTAAAAAGATCAATTTTAACTAAAAATAGAATAGTTAAATTTTCAGGTAAAAAAATAATTTCAAACCAAGAATAAAACTTATTTTCAACTAAATAGTTAAATCCAGTAATATAAAGGTATTGTTTCAAATAAAGAAAGACTGTTATTCAATTTTATATTACGAATTAAACAAAATTTAAGCGCGTTCTGACAAAATTTCCCTGACATTTCCAGATTTTTCCAGATTCTCCAGGTGAGTAAACACCCCGATAGATAAGTAAATAAGATTTTCTGTTTTAAACATGTACTCACTTTTCTAGCGAATGATTATATTTGAATTCGCCCTTATATTCATCCTTATATTCGTCCTTAAATTCTTTAAATTCATTATCTCCATCGTTCGCACCAACAGGAGCCCATCTTTCTCCAAAGGGTTTCTCGCTTTCATCGGAATTAGAAAAATCATCATTTTCCCCAGGCTTCAACAGCTCTTCCCCAGGTTTCAACAACTCGTTCGACAACTCGCTCATTTTCCTCTCTATTTTGATTTCCTCTAGTTTTCCTTCCGAAGGGTCGTACTCCAGGTTAAAATCCTCCATTTTCATTGACTATTTTTCACTCGATTTGCCATAAACACTCGCGTATTTCCACCACCGAAAAAAACCCGCCCAACTGTTTCCCGATATTCTCACCGTAAAAATGATCCATTGTATTTTAACCGAAAATATTTCATTCTGCGGAAGAACGAGGGTTTCTATCACAATTTTTATCGCCCATCAAGGTCTTCCAGTGTTCCGTTGACATCTGTCACTTTAATCCATAATTAACTTCTGCGCACGTGTAAACCCTGTGACGTCAATGGTCGATTCGATTTACTCACGAAGTACTTTGTGGATTTACTCAGAATTTGCTCCGATTTGCATTTATCTTTTAAAAATACTTCAAAATTGCTCTCTCTCTTCGAGTATTTACAATTCTGAAAACTAAATTATAAATTTACGATAGTAAAATTAATAAAAATAGTCTAAATGAAGAATACCATTCATAATTTAATAAATGTTCCCCCAAATTAAGTACACGCGTGCGTGTGACGGCTGTGACGTTTGTGACGACAGCACATGTGTGACAACCTAACCTAAAAAAAATCAAACTTTTTTTGTGCTTAAATGGTGTAAATTGTGAACATTTTTTTAAATGTTGATCCGCGCGTTGGTAGTGACGAATTATAATATTGAATCTCAATAATTTTTAATAAAGATGTCGCGAATGCTGTTGAGAAAATTAGTGAGACGAATTAAAGAAGTGAGAAACGTCAGTACTTGGTCGTCTTTGGCTACTTCTTTTAATTCGAAAACTGCGGAAAAATATGGATTAAAATTGTCAGGAAAGCAAACTGTAAGTATAGAGGTTCCTAATTTTAAAAAATTATCTGAATAAAATGTATTTTATTCGTCCTTTTTATAATTTTCTAGTTTGACATAACCTAAAAAGTCAATTGTTAAGATAATGAATTTGAAAAATATTATTGTTTTTCCTAGTATATTTTGATGTTCCGTTGAAGCAAATTTTGATGATTCTATTTTAAATAATCTATTGAGTGTTCTAAAATTTTTAAATCTTTGAATGGAAGCATTTTTTTAGGTTATTCCAATTATAAAATTTTCAAATTAACAAATTTGCGTGTATTTTTGTTTAAATAATTTAAATTTGAAAGCTTTTAAGGATGAAATTCTCATTGCTTATTGGAAGGGTAAAACAGCAAAACGAATCAACCCACATTAAAACACACATCCTCAATAGAAATGATTGAAAATTGAATTGAATTTTATTTTAAGGCCTTCCAAAATATTGATCTTTTTAGACTCAATTTAAAAAAACAATTTCGAATAGAAAGGTTTTAAATTGTGCAATTTAAAATTTGGAATCATAGTATTCTTGTTTTGTATTCTTATTTTTATTTTTAATTGTTTGTTAAACTTTTGAAAAAGGAGTCAATTAAAATTTTCAAATATTTGATCCGAAAACTTTAAAATTAAATAATAATTTTACATTGAGTGTTAAAAATGAAATACTCAAAATCCAAATAGGTAAAAATTAAACTATCTGAAAATTGTACCGGTTACATTCTAGTCTAGTTTTTAATTTAATGATTTTTTATTTAAATATTCTAAATAACTTGGTTTCAATATTAATTGTACACACTTGTTTTTAAAAACTTAAAATTTTTTAAGGGATTTCAAAAGATTTCAAAGGATTTTAAATGTTTTAGGATATTCTAAAAGATTCCAAGGGATTTTTAATTTATTTCAGTAATTTCAATCATTTGAAGGGATTTCAAAGAATTTAAAACATTTTACGGTATCTTGAAAAATTGAAATGAAATTTTAAGAGATTAAAAGAAATTTTAAGGGTTATCAAGAGATTTAAAATGATTTTAAATATCTTACGGTATTTTTAAAAAATCCAAATAATTTTTAAGAGCTTTGAAGAATTGCAAATAATTCCAAAAGATTTTAAAGGATTTGGAATATTTTAGGGTATTTCCAAACATCCAAGGATTTTTAAGGAGGATTTTTACAATTTTCTAGGGATTTCAAAAGATTTCAAAAGATTCGAAATATTGTTGAATATTTTTAATAAGTCCAAGGAATTTTTAAGAGCTTTAACAATTTTGTAAATAATTTTAAAGGATTTAAAATCATTAAGAGTATTTTAAAAGATTTTAAGGAATTTTCAAGAGCTTTAAAAAGTTTCAAGGGATTTCAAAAGAATTCAAAGGATTTGACATATTTCTTTGGAATTTTAAAAGATTCAAGGAACTTTGAAGCACTAAAAAATTTCCAAGGAATTTCCATTAAGGGATTTCAAAAGATTATTGGGTATTTTGAAAAATTCCAAGAATTTTTCAAGAGCTTTACAATTTTTGAAGGGATTGTCGTATGATTCCAAATATTTTCAAATATTTTAAGGTATGACTAAATATTTTAAAGAATTTTAAAGATCTTAGTAGGGTAAGAGCACCAGTTATTGGCACCTTAAGAGGAAATTTAGACTTTAGGAAATAAATAAACACATAAAATATTGAATTCTGAAATAGTGATAATCATACCGGCACTCCAAATTTTATGCAGAACACACTGGAATATTGAATTATTATTCAAAGATGAAAAAAACTTGAAAAATTATTAAAAATAAGCATGAAGTCTCAAAATTTTAGTGCTTGGCACTGCTGACCCCAGTTATTGGCACCCCTCGTCACCAGTGATTGGCACTACACTCACATAACCTCTTCAAACTTCTGTAATTGCATTAAAACATTGATAAAAACAAATTGTGCATCTGAAAATATGAAATAAATTTTCTATTAATAATTCTAAATTTAGTATTTTATCAATTTTGTTTTTGGACAAGCCAACATCTTTGACAGCAGCTATAAAGCCTAGCCATGTCACATATCTATTCTTCGGCTTATGTTTTTCTTTCCTCAGAGATACTCTCTGACGGGCAATAGTATGGCAATACATAAAATAAAAACCATAAATGTTACTCATTTTCTACTTTAAACTAGAAAAATGAATAAACAAATTCAAACATGGATAAATAAATATAGTCAAAATAAATCGCCCACCGATTAAATAAAAACTTTGGCTATATATAATAACATGAATTCCTGCGTAACATTTAAAACATTGTAACACAATATTATTAAACACAATATGTATAAAGATAATAAAATTCCATTTATAATTTAAATGAAACCAATATTTACCTATACCTCGAGGCCTAAAAAGAATAATAAATTATCTGAACAGAACTTTGGAGGTTACGATTACCGGTATATAAATGACAGCTTCATTTATTATAATTATTAGCTAATTTTTCGTCTACCTAGTAACGACTTTTGTTGTTCCGGCACTTTTAACACTTCATTTTATCAGAAATACGTGAAATGGCTCATGTCAACACAAGGTCTTGAGATTACATAACCTTACTTTTTTCCGGCGAGGCAGGGGTGCCAATGAATGAAATCATTCCCGAATTGCATGGTCTGGTCATTGGCACTGGGGTGCCAACGACTAGAGACCATACTTTTTATATTAATTTCCATTGGCACCCCCCCTAAAATTAATAAATAAATTATTGCCGAGGTTCATTCCTTATTTTGATTATATTGCAAGTATTTCTTTTATATATTCACAAAAATTGGAACAGATTCACTTGTTCACAACGTTGTTTGAACAAAATAAAAAAATGTTGTCAGCTAAACATTTTCTTTAGAAAACCGGATAAATTCTTGGCACCCTAAGAACTGAAGTGAATTCATTATTTTATAACTAAATTTGACATTATTTTGTATGAATTATATATTTCGGTACACGCAGAAATAGTGGTAGAATAAAAATAATACCAGCAAAATACGATAAATGTTTGCATTTTCTTGAA
This sequence comes from Andricus quercusramuli, assembly GCA_932178445.1. Classification (NCBI taxonomy): domain Eukaryota; kingdom Metazoa; phylum Arthropoda; class Insecta; order Hymenoptera; family Cynipidae; genus Andricus; species Andricus quercusramuli. Next base: position 37,499 of record CAKNXH010001024.1, read on the forward strand.
ATTTAACAAAAATGAGAGAGGGTGCCAATAACTGGCGCAGTGCCAACCACTAGTGCTCTTACCCTATATTGTAAAAGATTTCATGGAATTTTCAATTAATTTTAATAATAATGTTAATGTATTTCAAAGGATTTTAAAGATTTTAGAGTATTTTTAAAAGTTCCAGAGAATTAAAAAAGATTCCAAGGCATTTTTAAGTGCTTTAAAAAGTTTCAAGGGAATTGAAAAAATTTCAAAAGATATGAAATGTTTTAGGGAATTTAAAGCAGTCCAAAAGAACTTTCAAGAACTCAAAAAAATTCCAAGAAATTTCCATTAAGGGATTTCGAAGGATTCTAAGAAATTTGGAAATTTTCAAGAGCTTTAAAAAGCGTTTAAGGGATTTCAAAGAATTTGAAAGATTTTAGGGTATCTTTAAAAATTTCAAGGGATTCTTAAGAGATTATACAAATTTCAAGGGATTTAATATTTTTAAAAGGATTAGTAGTATCTTATGGTATTATTAAAAACTCCAAGGACTCTTCTATTGATTTTGTTAATTTATCGGGATTTGCAATTCATTTCAATCATCTGAAGAAATTTCAAACAATTTTAAAGATTTCAGGGTACATTTAAAATATCCAAGAAATATAAATATTTAAAAATATTTTAAACAGCCTTACAAAATTTCAAGGAATTTCAAAATATTTTAAAGAATTTTAAAGATTTTACGGTATCTTTAAAAAATCAAATGAATTTTTAAGAGATTAAACGAATTTTAAGGGTTATCAAAAGATTTTAAGGAATTTTTAATAGATTTAAATAATTTGGAGGTATTCTAAAGGATTTTGAAGATATTAGGTAGTTTTTAAAACTTCCAAGGATTTCTAAAGAGCTTACAAAATTTTCAAGGGATTTCAAAATATTTCAAAAGCTCCTAAATATTCTAGAGTATTTTTAAAAAGTCCAAGGAATTCTTAAGAGCTTTAACAAATTTTAAAAAAACTTTAAAGGATTTAAAATCATTTCGAGTATTTTAAAAGATTTTAAGGCATTTTCAAGAGCTTTAAAAAGTTTCAAGGGATTTCAAAAGAATTCAAAGGATTTGACATTTTTTTTTTAATTTTAAAAGATTCCAAGGAACTTTCAAAAACTTAGAAAATTTTCAAGGAACTTCCATTAAGGAATTTCAAAAGATTATTGGGTATTTTGAAAAATTCCAAAGATTTTTCAATTCATTTTAATAGTAATTGTAATAGCTTTCAAAGGATTTTCAAGATTTTTTAGTATTTTTAAAAGTTCCAATGAATTTTAAGGAATTTAAAAAGATTCCAAGGCATTTTCAAGTGCTTTAAATAGTTTTAAGAATTTTTAAGAGATTATGAAAATTTCAAGGGATTTACCAAATTTTTTAGGATTAGTTGCATCAAAATAAAACCTTTCACTTATTTGGAACTGGTTGACTTTTTTTATTTAAAATCTTTTTGTCTTTATTCAACAAGTTATAATCTAGAGATAAAAATCTCTCTTTGTAATTAGATTGAAAATTAGATTTTATAGGACGTTTTTTTATCATTACTCAAAATTGGCTTAATTTGGGTTGATTCGTTTTGCTGTGCCACTAGGGTGCCTTATGAAATCCTTTTTTTTAAGATGTTCTAAAACCTTGAATCTAAAATATTTTTCTTGTGGTGAGAAAATGATCTCCTGTTTTTATCAGATTAAAGAAATTTTAGAGGCTATGGAGGTTTTTATAACGAAAATTCGACTTTCCAAAGTTTTTAAATTTTCATTTCCACAATTGCAACTATTTCATCTTTGATAATTCAGAAAAATGTTCATCAGGGTGCCATGTGGCCCTCAAACTTTTTAAATATAAAAAAAATTAAGGTGGGTATTAATTATGATAAAGCTGAGATTAAGAAATCATATTCATCCCTAAACAATTTTCTGTGAAAATTATGATACTTTCCAGAAATATTACTTTCCTTACTGGTAACATAGTCAACAAACTAAAAATAATTGTTAGAACAAAGTGAAAATTTCAAATAACTATTTATATTTTCAGTTCATTTGTTTATTTGTCTTTCGGTTTATATAAGTATAATTTTCCTAAGATTCTTGAGAAAATTCAAAAAGATTTTTCATGATTTCTGATATATCAAATCAAAGTTTCAAAAAATTGTTAATTTTCTAACAAACAATTGACTTTCCAACGAAAATGTTAGTAGTTGATATTTCGAAAAAAAAGATTTTAATTTCGAGTAAAAAATGTTTAATATTGAAAAAGTTGAATTCAACCAAAAAAGACAAATTTTCAGCAAAAATAGATTTTTCTGTCTAGAAAGAAAAGAAATTTCAGCCAAATTATAATGGGGGGGGGGGGAAAAATTTGAAAAAAAAATCGAATAACTATGTAATTGCTAAGAAAGTTTTTTTTATTTCACCCGAGTTTACAACAATTTAGGACACATTCAAGTCATTTTAAAAAATATTTAGGATTTGCAGAAGTTTCGAAGATATTTAAAAATATTTGGTTTTTCGGAATTTTTTAATCGTTTAAAAATATTTTTAAACTCTTCAAATCTTTGAAAAATCTTTCAACATTTTTGTATTATCTTGAAACCTTTCAAAATCCATAAAAAACTTCAGAATTTCATTTTGAAATCTTGTGAAATTTTTTAATTTTCTGAATATCTTTAAAAATGATTCAAAATTTTATACTAGAAATATTAATTTTCATCAAAAAAGTTCATTTTCAACCAAATAGTTAAATTTTCTAGCATCTTCAAACCAAAAAGACGATTTTTCTACAAAGGAGTTAAATTTTCGACAAAAAAGTTCATTTTTGACCAAATTTAGACTTTCTACCAAAATACTTACATGTTTAACAAAATACATGAATTTTGAACCAAATGGTTGAATTTTCTTACCGAAAATAATAATTTTGAACAAAAAAGTTAATTTTCTACCAAATAGTTGAATTCTCTAGCAAAATATCTGAATTTTCCACTCTCAAAGAAAAAAAAACTAATTTGAAAGAAAATAGCTAGATTTTCAAATGAGAGATGAATTTTCAACTAAAATGATGAATCTTTAAACAAATAGCTGAATCTTTTCTGAATTTTCAACAAATTCAGTAAACTTTCAAACAAGTAGTTTCATTTTCCACCAGAAAAGAAATTTTCAAAAAAATAGCTGAACCCGCTTCAGAAATTTATTTGCCAAAAGAGATGAATTTCCCAACCAAAATCAACATTTAAAAAAAAATAGTTGAATTTTCAACAAAAATGTTCGTTTTTTTCATCCAACTAGTTACATTTTCTACCAAAATAGTTGAATCTTAAACAAAACTAGATATTTTTACCAAAAGAGATAAATTTTGAAAGGGAGGAGCCGAATTTTGAACCAAGAAAAAAAAATGTTTACTAAACTGTTGAATTTTCAAACCAAAAAGACGAGATTGCTACAAAACAGTTGCATTTTCAAACCCAAAATATGATTTTATTCAAAAAAGGTTGCTTTTCAACCAAATAAAATAGTTGCATTTTTTACAAAATGCACGCATTTTCAACCAAAATATATGATTTCTCAAAGAAAAATATGATAGTTGATATTATTTCAATAAAAAAAGATTTTAATTTGAAATCAAACATAATTGAATTCAACCAAAAAGACGAATTTTAAACAAAGTAGCTGAATCGTCAACGGAATTAGATTAACATTCTTTCAAAATAGTTGAATTTTCAACCAAAATAAATTAGATTTTTTGTCAAAAAAGATCAATTTTGAAATGAAAAAGTCGAATTTTGGAAGCAAGAAAGAAAAAAATATCCACTGAATTGTTGCATTTTCAAGCCAAAAAGACCAATTTTCTACAAAACAGTTATATTTTCAAATGGAAAATATGAATTTTGAACCAAAAAGTTACTTTTTAACCAAATAAAATAGTTGAATTTGCACAAAAATAGATGAATTCGCAACGTAAAATATAATAGTTGATATTATTTCAACAAAGAAAGACTTTAATTTGAAATCAATCACAATTGAATTCAACAACAAAAAAAAATGAATTTTTAAGAAATAGATGAATCCTCAACTAAAAGGTATTAATTACTACCCTTAACTAACCCATAATCCTTTTTTAATAAGAGATAATATACATATAACACAAAGTAAATTTAAACTCACTAAATTTAAAGTTCCAAGTTACTGCGAAAATCGTAACTAAGTAACATTACAAGTTACTTTCTCAAAAAGTAACGAAGTTGCCCTAAAGGTTACAAGTAACGTAACTTAGGTAAGGGTAGTAATTAATCTCTTTTAGTTGACGATTTATTAATTTTTAAAAAAATCATCTTTTTGGTTGAATTCAACTGTGTTTGATTCCAAATTAAAATATTTTTTGATTGAAATTATATCAACTATTATATTTTTCGTTGAGAATTAATCTATTCTGGTTGAAAATTCATGCATTTTGTCAAAAATTCAACTATTTTACTTAGTTGAAAAGTAACTTTTTTGTGGAAAAAAATCATATTCAGCTTTTCCCTTTCAAAATTTATCTCTTTTGATAAAAAAAAATCTATTTTTTTTGTTCAAAATTAAAATTGAACTATTTTGGTAGAAATTAAAATTGAACTATTTTGGTAGAAATTTCAACTAGTTAGTTGCAAAAAAAACGCACATTTTTGTTGAAATTTCAACTATATTTTTTTAAATGTTGATTTTGGGTGGGAAAGACATCTCTTTTGGTAAAAAAATTCTCAAGCAGGTTCATTAATTTATTTGAAAATGTCTTCTGGTGGAAAATGTAACTACTTGTTTGAAAGTTTACCGACTTTGTTAAAAATTCAGTTGTTTGGTTGAAGATTCATCATTTTAGTTAAAAATTCATCTCTCGTTCAAAATTCAACTATTATCTTTCAAATTCATTCTTTTTTTTATTTGGAGGGTGGATAATTAATATTTTCGGTAAGAAAATTCAACTATTTGGTTGGAAATTCATGTATTTTGTTAAACCTTTAAGTATTTTGGTAGAAAGTCCGAATTTTGCCAAAAATTAACTTTTTTGTCGAAAATTTAGTTCCTTTGTAGAAAAGTCATCTTTTCGGTTTGAACATGCTAGAAAATTCAACTATTTGGTTACAAATTTACTTTTTTGTTGGAAATTTAACTGCCTTGTTGGAAATTAGTCTTTTTGGTTTGAAAATTATAGAAGATTCAACTATTTCGTTGAAAATGAACTTTTTTGATGAAAATTTAATTTCTAGTATAAAAATTCAACCATTTGGCAGAAAATTCACGAATTTTGTTAAAAATTTAAGTATTTTGTTAGAAAGTCCAAATTTTATCGAAAATTAATTTTTTTTTTTTTTGAAATTCGTCCTTTTTTCTTGAAAAGTTTCCAGTAAAAAGATTTCATATTTTTTGTGTAAAGATGCAAACGTTTGTTTGAAAAATGTGAAAAAATGTTATGAATTATTATCTTAGTTATTTTGATTTTTAAACTATAAAATTAAGGAAATGAAAAAAGTAACTTTTTAAGTAATTCGAAGTTACTTTATCTAGTAACTGTAACACAAAAAAGTAGCTTCGATAAAATCCTTTTTTCTTAGATTTTCTAAAACCTGAAAGCGGAAATTTCTACCTTTTGGCGAGGAAATGATTTCCTATTTTTTTCAAATTAAAAATAAAACACTATATAATAAAATATATAATTATATATAATATATATATGATAAATATATAATATATATAATATATATATATATATATATATATATATAATATAATTATAATAAAACACTTTTAGTACTTATGCCAAAAACTCGACTTTTTATCATTTTTACATTTTCATTTGTACAATTTTAACCGGATATTAACACCCTTAAAGTGGTGATTTCATGATAAAGTTGAGATTAAGATGTGAAATTTATCCCATTTTTTTTTATTTATGAAAATTTCGAGAAATATTACTCACTTCACTGACAATAATTTCTACTACTAGAAACAAATTAAAGAAAACTTGTCCTAATATTAGAAAATAATGCTTCCAGACAATTGAAAAGTCGATAAATTCTTGTCAAAGGGAAGTATATGCCACCTTATTTTTTAGATTTAATTGAAAAAGAACATTTTAAACCTAGTAACTAACATAGAATGAAGTTTTTACATTATTTAGCTTTTATACATCATTAATGGCAGATTTTAAGGCAATTTTTTGAAATTTAAAAAATATTTAAAAAATTGTAGAATAAATTCGAATCATTTCAAAAGATATTCAGAGTTTTTAAAAATTTCAAAAGATTTCGAAATAAAATTTTGAAGCTTTTTATGGATTTTGAAAGGTTTCAAAATAATACAAAAATTTCGAAAGTTTTTTCAAAATTTTATGAATAATTTTGTTGAATTTAAAATATATTTAGAAAATTTAGAAGATTTGACAAGATTAAAAATATTTTAAAACTATTTAAAAATTCCGAAAATGTATCAAATATTTTTAAATATCTTAGAAACTTTGGCAAATCCTAAATATTTTTCAAGCTGACTTGAATGTGTCCTAAATGTTTATAAAATCGGGTGAAATAAGAAAACTTTCTTAACAATTTTCTCGATACTTTTTCGAAAATTATATTTATAGAACTTTGAAAACAAATGAATAAAAAACTTGAGAAATAA
>CAKNXH010001024.1:48864-59386 GCA_932178445.1 Andricus quercusramuli
GTAAATTTTGAACAAAAAGATTCATATTCAACAATAAAAAATGAATTCTTTACCATAAAAGATGAATTTTCTATAAAATAGTTGAATTTTAAACAAAAAAGTATGACTTTTGAACAAACTAATCATATTTTAGACCAAATAGTTAAATTTTAAAGCCAAAAAGACAAATTGTTGAGAAGATAGTTGAATTTTCAATCCAAAGGGGTGAATTTTCTATAAAAAAAGACGAATGTTCAACAAAACAGTTTTTAAACAAAAAATTAGATTTTAAACAAGATAGTTGAATCTTCAACTAAACTGATGAAACTTAAAAAAAAATAATTACTTTTTAATAAAGAAGTTAAACTTGTACCCAAGGACTTGAATTTTCAATTAAAAAGATCCATTTTCAACAAAATGATTAAACTCTAAACCAAAGAGATGAATTTTCAACGAAAAAAATAATAGTTGTTATTTCAACCACAACATATTTTTATTTTCAATCAGGAAAGATTTTTCAGTCAAGAGAGAATCAAAATTTCAACTAAATTGTTAATTTTCAAACAAATAGTTACATTTTGTACCAAAATAGTTCAACTTACAACCTAAAAAGACTAATTTTTAACAAAACAGTTGAATTTTCAACTGAATAGAGTTATTTTCTAAACAAATTGTTGAATTTCGAACAAAATAATACAATTTCCAAACAAAAAAGATGAATTCTCAACCAAAAATAGTTGAATTTTCAACCCAAGAGAAATAGTTCAATGAAATCAAAATCAAACCAAATAGTAATGTAAGTTTTTAACCAAAAGAGATGAATTCTTAACCAAAAAAAAAAGAAAGTAGACTTTTCAGTTAAAAAGAATTAAATTTCAACGAAAAAAAGTTGGATTTTCTTATTGGGGTATGTTAATTCAGTTCGTATTCAAGCAACAAATTGAGAAAAGGGGGAAAAGAAAAGTTATTTGAAAACGGTGGAAAAAAGAGGAATTCTTTTAAGAAGGGTAAAGAGGGCAAGAGGGGAAAGAGTGTGAAGTCTGTATTTAGATGCTTTACTTGTAAAATAAAATCACTAATTTTCATTTTTTCAAGCATTTCCAAAAAAAAGTTATTAAAATTCATACTTTCTAAGTGAGATGTCACATTTTTGATTACCGCGTCCCCCACGATAAAAATCTTGTTAATCCCCACACCCTGGTTACCTGCGAACGGTTCCCCCACTACACGACTTCCCCTCACTCAGCCGAACTGCTGCCGCCGAGCCTGGTCAGCAGGAGTCCTTTGTACGTAATGAGGACTCAAATGTGGAATATAACATTTTTTCAATTTAGCACTTGGTACTTTATAATGAAAATATTAGAAATCTGCTAATTATAGCGATTCCAACGATATGTTAATTTAATTACAAAATTGAAAATTAAAGAAAAAATGCTCAAGTATATTTGAAATTTTTATAACAAATTTTTCAGCCTTTTTATAAAATCCACTGCAGTAGCTTTAATTCATTCGTTGGCTGAAATTTGGCCACATTTGAAAACTTATTAACGAACATCATAGTTTATTTCTCAAACAATCGCATTTCTCAAAATTATTCCTAAATAATTTTGTACTCCCATTCCAAAAGAATGAGTAGTAGTGTCATCCCTAGCTCAATTCGGAAACTTATTAACAAACATCATATATTTTCTTACTGCTTAAACAATTTGTTTATGAAAGTTAATTAAAAATACTATTTTAAAACATAAAAAGCATAATATGAATTCAATCTAAAAAAGGTTGTTTTTTGAATCTAACTTTAAAAATGTTGAACAGAGACCAAAACGGAAAATTTGATTTGCTTAAGTGTCGAAAAAAAGTTAAAAACTGAATTCGGCAAATTTTGAAAATACAAACTTACTTATACTTAATAATACTTTCTTTACTTTACTTTACTTAATAATACTTACTTTTAATAATACTTTTACTTAATAATACTTGAATACTTTCAAAAATAATACGTTTGATATTACTGTCCCCAGATGTTTTACGTCTTACTACTGGCACTTCTGTTTTCTTTTCATTAACTTAAGTCTCAACCAAAACAGACTAATTTTCCAACCAAAAAAAAAACAGGAATTTTTATGAAAAGAGTGGAATTTTTAACCAAGAAAGATTTTTCAGTCGATAAAGAATAAAAGTCCAACCTAAAATGTTTAATAATTCAAAATTGAAGAATCAATAGAAAAATGTATACATTTTTGAAATTATATAATTTTAGGCAATTTGAAGCTAGAAACATTAATTTATACATCAAAATTTATTCTCAAATCGTTTTTAATATTCGCTTAAAAATTTGTTTTAAAAAATCATATCAATTCATTTTTAATTTTCCTAGGAATTTTAATAAAATTCTTTTTATTCTTCTGACACCTTTCAAAATGCTTAGAAAGCTTTCAAATGTTGTGTGTGTTTTGAAATCTTTTCACATTTTAAATTATTTTGGAATCTTTTCAAAACTTCTAGATATATTTCAACCTTACTTGATTCTTTTCCAAATTATTAATTATTCAATTAGTATTCATTATTCAAAATTTTATTTTATCTTCTTAAATATTCTCTTAAAATTATAAAAAAAAATAAAAGATCATTGTAAATTATTCCAGCAAAGTTAAAAATTTTTTCTATTTTCTCAAAACCTTTAAAGAACCTTAAAAAGCTTCAAATTTTATTTCGAAATCTTCGAAAGTCTAAATTTAGTTTTTTATTTTTCGGAATCTTTTCCAGTTTTAAATCAAGTTTAGATCTTCTCAAAACTTCTGAATAATATATCTTAAACTTACTCGAATTCTTTCCAAATTTATAATTCACTAAACATTTTTTCAGTTTTTAATGCAAATTATTATTATTATTATTTTTTAATTAATTATTTTTGACCATAAATTCAACTATCCATGTTTGGTTGAAAATGCATTTCTTTGGTTGAAAATTCCTTAATTTTAAATAACTTTGTGATAATTCATTTATTTTTTTACAAATTAATCTTTTGGGGGTAGAAAATTAATCTTTTCGGTTGAAAATTCAAGTGTTTGGTTAAAATTTGTTTGTTTGTTAAAAATACATTTTTGTGGTTGAAGACTCATTATTTTAGTGAAAAATTCATTTCTTTGGTTTGAAAACTAAACTGTTTTTCCAGAAATTCATCTTTTTGGATCGAAAATTTAACATTTTGGCTGAGATTTTTTTTTCTTTATTGACTGCAAAATCTTTCTTGGTTAAAAATTCAACACCTTTTTTGAAAATTCCTTTTTCTTTGGTTTAAAAATTAGATTTGGAAATTTTTTAAATGAAGAATAATTATTTTGAAAATTTCTAAAGTTAGATTTTAAAGACGAGACTTTTGAGATTGGCTCCACAAAAATCCTTTATATTCTGCTTTTATGTGTAAAAATGGTATTTTTAATTAACTTCCATAAACAAATTGGTTAAGCAGTAAAAAAATTAGAGAGAGAGCAAAATTATTTAAGGATAATTTTGAGAAATGCCACTGTTTGATAAATAAACTAAATGTATGATGTTCGTTAATAAGTTTTCAAATGTGGCCAAATTTCAGCCAACCAATAAATTAAAGCTACTGCAGTGGATTTGATAAAAATACTGAAAAATGTGTTCATAAAATTTCACATAAACTTTAACATTTCTTCTCTAATTTTCAATTTTTACATTCTCATTCATGAGACTGTATTGTATTCGTCCAAATTTTCGATCTCTGGTTTTTAACGGATCTTTATGTTCCGGCACTCCCAGAGTCCGAAAATCATAAAATTTTGTCGGTGTCTGCCTGTCTGTATGTCTGTCTGTATGTCTGTATGGTTACCTGAATGTTGTCGCCACGCTAACTTTTGAAGGATTCGTCCAATCGAGTCAGTCTTTGGTAAACTTTTTAAGGGTCTTAAAATGAAGGTTAAGTTCGTTAACCAGATATTTCCAACCAAAATTAAAAATTTTAGAACATTTTCAAAATTTGAAACAAATTTTTTTTTGCAGTTTCAGAAATTTTTGTGAAAGTTTCTTACAGATGGGTGAAAGAATTGAAAATTATCTCAATGAAATTTTTGATTTCGATGGAAATTAGAAAAGTTATATACTTTTCAAAATGTTGAAAACTTTCAAAAAGTAGAAAAATAAATTTTCTGGTAGATTGAAAAATTTTAATCAGAATTTTCACTAGTTCTCACATGGTTTTATTTTTCAAAAGCAATCTTCTGTATAGCCTAGCTGCTGAGCGCGAACAGCGAGTATCGCAATGAGAATGTAATCGTCAAGGCCGTAGGTGCTTTGAGAACCCTCTTCATAGTACCAGATCGAGGTACAGAAATAAATATAATGTACATTAGATATAATAGTATTGAGCATAATGTAGAAAAGCTCATATTTTGGACAAAATCGAGTGCGAAGCACGAGATACGTGATAAGAATGTGTTCGTTAAAGCCGAAGGAGCTTCAACAAAAGAGAATTCACAACGATGAAATTACAGTTGTTTATGCTGTGACCTTTAATTTCAAAAGGTCTGTGTACAAATGTGTGGGAAATATAAAGACCGAGCGCGTAGCGCGAGGTAAATACGTAATCGAGCGCGAAGCGCGAGAACCAACAGTCGCGCGCCCTAGGCGCGCTCAAACTTGCGAGCGAAGCGAGCCGCGCGCCTAGCGCGCAATGAGAATGTGCCCGCGAAGCGGGCATATTTTTTAATTTAAGTAACATATCGTTGGAATCGTTATAATTAACAGATTTCGAATATAATATTTGTCAATTACCAAGTGCTAATTTGAAAAAATGTTATATTCAGCATTTTAGTCCTCATTAGGTACAAAGGACTCCCGCTGACCAGGCTCGGCGGCAGCAGTTCGGCTGAGTGAAAGGAAGCCGCGTAGTGGGGGAACCGTTAGCTGGTCCCAGGGCGGAATTGTCATCTGCCTGGTGACTTTAGGAAAATGGGGAGGGATGAGGGGAGGGAAAGTAGGGGAAATGAGGGATGGGAAAGTAGGGGAAATAAGTAAAGGGGAAGTAAAGGATTTGCGGGCAGGGAAAGTAGGGAAAATGAGGGATTTGGAGGAAAATTTGGTTGAATGAGAGGAGGGTTATTAGGTGAAATGAGAGGTGGGGGTAGGTGACGTAAGGAGAAATTAGGGAGGTATTGGGTCAGGGGAAATAGTGGAAGGGGAAGTATGGTAAATAAATGGTGGTGAAGTAGGGGATGTGAGAGGAAGAAAAGTACGGCGAATGAGGAGAGGGGAAGTATGGTTAGTGGTGGGAAATCAGGGGAGAGGAATTAGGATAATTGGGGGGGGGGGGGTGAAGGGAGGGATTAGGAAGGAGAGGAAAATGATGATAATGAGGGGAGGGGAAGTATGTGATGTGAGGAGAAATGAGCGGAGGGGAGATAGATAAATGAGGGGAGGGTAACTAGAGGAAGTGACGGCAAGTCAAGAAGGAGATGTAGGGAAAGTGAGTATAAGTGATGGGAAAATATTAGAAATTGAGATGAATAGGGGAGATGAAGTGTGGACTGGAGAAGAGAAGTAAGGGAAGGTGAGTATTAGTTGGGAAAGCGAGAAAAGGGGAAAGTAAAGGAGAAAGATCTTGGGGAAGGGAGGGCGAAGTGAGGGGTGGGGAAATAGGCTAGTGGGAAGGGAAAATATGGAAGGGACAGGTTTGAACTAATTTTTCGTTAATCACGATGTAATTTAAGAGACTTTTAGTTTACAAAATGATTATTTTAGCATGTGATGCCATGGGACACAACTTATTTTACAACGAAAGCCAGAAATTCGTGGCTGCAATTGTCGACTACGGACTTTTCGCCATATTTTTCCCTGGGTGCTTGTATGGATGGAATAAATATAATAACACAATCATTGTATGGAGTTCGTTTGGAGGCAGAACCAATCTTAAAAGGAGAAGTTTGGGCTGATGATATTCATAAATTGGCTGTGATAGATGAAAAGGAAGGATTATTGGGTCACATTTATTGTGATTTGTTTGAAAGAGCCGGTAAACCAAATCAGGATTGTCATTTCACTATTAGAGGTGGACGATGTTTGGCTGATGGTTCTTATCAAGTGAGTTTTAGCAATTATTCACACAAATTATATATTATATTTTTATATAATATTTCAGGGTGGCCTCTAAAAACAAAAAAAGGTTTCTGACCAAACATTATTTTAAGTCATAAAAATCATAAAACTTAAATTTTTCATACTTGAAAAAATGTTTAATTTAAATATTGAATAATTAACTACAAAATAGCATTCACAGTATTATAACTATTTTGAATTTAAAGTATTTAGAAATTAATAGAAAAAACACGCACGCGATTATTTCTTTGTGTCTTTCGCAATTTTGAAATTGAAATGTAAAATTTTTGTAATTCATAGCATCGACTATCTAAATTAATAGAAAAGCAAGGACGTAATTTTTTTTTAATCATCAATTTCTGATGAAGAATTTCAACATAATCTAAGATTGTTAAAAGGTAAATATTCTTTGGAACATAATTTTTTTAATTAAAAATACCAATTCTCGATGAAAAATACATACATTTTCGATTAAAATGCCAACGTTACCTACAATTGTTAAAAAATGATTGATCTTTAAAATCCAGCGATTTTTTAATATTAATTTCAATTTTCGGCAGAAAACACTAACACAATCCGTAATTGCTCAAACTTGTACATTTTATTTCTTGAACAAAAATCCATGGATTTTGCAAATTCGGAAATTGCAAATCTTGTTCGAGCTGTAATAATTTTTGTTTTAAAACACCAATTTATGGTGTGAAACGCTAACATAATATAAAGTTGTTAACAGTTGTAAATCTTCTTTGAAATGTTTTTTTATTATAACTGAAAATACCGATTTCCGAAGAAAAACACTAACATTATCCAAAAATGTATAAAGGTCCTAAATATTGTTCAAATTATAATGATTTTTGTTTCAAAATGCCAATTGCTTGTGTAAAATACTAACATAAATTAATCTTTTTTGAAATTTAATTTTTTTCATTGAAAATACCAATTTATGGCAAAAAATGCTTAAGCGATCCAAAAATTTATTGAGGTTCTAATTCTTGCTCAAACTATATTGACTTATGCTCAAAATAGCTGTTTCAGGTGTAAAACACTAACGTAATCTAAAATTTTGAAATTTGTGTATTTTTTTTTAAATCCAATTTTTTAAATTGAAAATACCAATTTCTGACAAAAAGCACTAACAAAATTCAACATTTTTAAAAGATTCTAACTCTTGTCGAAATTATAATGATTTTTGTTTAAAAAAAAAAAAACTTTTTTCAAGAACGTTAATATAATTTATGTTCGAATATTGCAAATCTTGTTCAAACTATAATGATTTTTGTTTTAAAATACCAATTTATGGTGTGAAACGCTAATGTAATCTAAAGTTGTTAACAGTTTTTAAATCTGTTTTTAAATGTTTTTTTAATTATTATTAAAAATACCAATTTTTGGTGTAAAACATTAACATAACCTAAAAATGTTAAAAGTTGTTAATCTTCGAAATTTAATTTTTTTATATTGAAAATACCAATTTATAGCAAAAAAATGCTCAAGCAATCCAAAAATTTGATGAGGTTCTAATTCTTGCTCAAACTATATTGCTTTCTGTTTAAATACCCATTTCAGGTGTAAAACACTAACATAATCTAAAATGGTTAAAGTTTGTGAATCTTCTTTGAAATCTAAATTTTTAAATTAAAAATACTAATACCTGACAAAAAGCACTCGCAAAATTCAAAATTGTTAAAAGATTCTAACTCTTGTTCAAATTATGTTTTTTGTTTTTTAAAAAACGATTTTTTGTGAAAAACGTTATTTATAATGTGAAATTATTCGAAAATTGCACATTTTATTCAAACTATGTGAAACGCTGACATAATCTAAAGTTTTCAACAGTTTGTAAATCTTGTTTGAAACGTTTTTTTTTTTTTTTTATTATGAAAAATACCAATTTCTGAAGAAAAACACTAACATTATCCAAAAATTTAAAAGGGTTCTAAATCTTCTTTAAATCGTAATGATTTTTGTTTCAAAATACCGCTTTTTGGTGTAAAACACTAACATAACTTAAAACTGTTAAAAATTATCAATCTTCTTTGAAATTTATATTTTTTTATTGAAAATACCAATTGCTTTCTATTTAAATGTCCGTTTCAGGTGTAAAACACTAACATAATCTAAAATTGTTAAATTTTGTAAATCTTTTTTGAAATCTCATTTTTAAATTTAAAGTACCAATTTGTGACGAAAAATACTAACAGAATTCAAAATTGTTAAACAATTTTTAATCTTGTTCAAATTATAATGATTTTTGTTTTTTAAAAAACGATTTTTTTAAGAACGTTAATATAACCTGAAATTGTTCGAATATTGCAAATCCTGTTCGAACTATAATAATTTTTTATTTAAAATACCAATTTTTTGTGTAAAGCACTAACATAACCTAAAATTGTTAAAAGTTGTGAACCTTCAAAACCTAATTTTAAAAATTAACCAAAATACTTCTTTCCGATGAAAAACACTAACAAAATTCAAAATTGTTCAAAGATCAATTAAAAATGATCAATTTCCAACAAAATAGTTAAACTTTTATTCAAAGAGATGAATTTTCAGCCAAAATGATGAGTTTTTAATTGGAATAGTTAAATTTTCAGTTGAAAAAATTATTTTTCAACAAAAAAAAAATGCCAACCACAAGGGTGAATTGTTGACCAGAATGATGAATATTCAACAAGAAATGATGAATTTTTCACAAATTAGTTGAATCCCGAACCAAAGAAAATTAATTTTTAACCAAAAAAGTTTAATTTTGAGCCAAATAGAATGACTTTTTAAGGAAATTGTTGATTTTTCCTTCCAGTAATAAAAACTTTAACTAGAAATGTAATGGTCAGAAAGAAACAAAAAAAAAAAAAAAAAATAAATAGCAAATAAATTACTAACATGAATATTATATTAAGGTAGCCGCAAAACTAAAATTTGAAAATTCCTGAATTTTTCACGGACCAATTTCTCATTTTCCCTGACGATTAATATTCAAAGGCCAGAATCTTTTTCTTGTAACATTTTTAGCATAGAATATTTTATGAACGGAATAAATAAATTTTTAATTAAAAGTTCAATATTTCAAATTTGTTATCCTTCAGTTATTTAAAGTGCCTCTTATAGAAATTCCATGACTTTTGCAAGCTTTTTTTCAAATCCTTGAATTTTTCCCCGATTTTCAGTTTTTTTCTGGCCTACGGCTATCCCCGTAAAAATACTGTAATATAGTTTCTTTCATCAAGTTTTTTGAACAGGAAAATAAAATTCATTAAAATAAATATACATAAATATTTGTCTACTTTTATAAGGTTGCATCAGTAATCTATGCACTCAAAGACAATTAATTCGATGATTTAAAATTAAAAATATATTTTTCATCTCTAAAAACAATTTTATCATAAGATACAAAAAACGTATCTTCAAATTTTCAACATTTTAATTTAACAGTTTAAAATAGCTTAATAACTAATTGTTTTGGGAACTTTTTTTAAATGTTTTTTTTTTCCCTAAAACTATTTTGAATACGTACTTATAAATATTTACACTTTAAATTAATATTTTTAGATATAATTATTCAAGACACTGTTGTTAAATTCGTTGTCTAATTAGTAATTCATAACCCAGTATTAAAATTTAAATGTCAACATTGAAACTGATTGATTTTAGCGCTACAGCGTTCTTTGAGCCTATGCTTCAATTGATGTTGAAATCATTAGGATCTGAAAAATTTAGTTGTCCTAAATTTAATTTGTTTCAGAATCCAATAGTGGTTGTGATGACTTCACTGCCTATTTCCCGATGGGCCAGCCCTTGTTTGTTGTCTCCGTCCTCGGTGGAAAATTTATTTCACGAGATGGGACATGCTTTGCACTCTATGTTAGGAAGAACTCAATATCAACACGTAACTGGAACAAGATGCAGCACAGATTTTGCAGAAGTTCCCAGTATATTGTCGGAATATTTTGCTAGTGATCCTAGAGTAAGTAAAAAAAATAATACATTTAATTTAAATGTATATCGATCTAACATTTAAGTTTTAGAAGGAAAAATAAATTGTAAGCATTGAAGAATAGATTGTTAGCTTGAAGTATTTTAAATTGAAATAATTAAAAACTGCAAATTTGTTTTAAAAGTATTTCAAAAGATTTTCAACTTCAGAAGCTTTTAAATTAAATATCCTACAAATTCTGGGTATATACCTGATGGAAATTTTGTTTACCGTGAAATAAAGGGGAATTTAATTCAATGACCCGGAGTTTTAATTCGATTGTAAGAAAGTAAATATTAAAATCTGTTTGTTATTTCATTACTCCCAGTTTGTTAAATCACTGAACAAACAATGAAAAAGACTTTATTGTCGATAATTATAATAATATGAAAGATACTGTTTGCATTTTTTTTTCAATCTTTAAACTCTTTCAAATCTTGAAATCCGGTGTAA
>CAKNXH010001024.1:59786-104197 GCA_932178445.1 Andricus quercusramuli
TGTTCGGTTGAAAATTAATACGCTTTTGTTGAGAATTCAACTATTTCCTTGAAAATGCGTCTCTTTCTGATTTCAAATAAAAATTGTTTTTGATGGAAATATCAACTATTGCTCTTTTTGTTGGGAATTCATTTTGTTGGTTGATAATTTAACTCTTTTGTTGAAAATTCGTTTGCTCTTGTTGAAAATAATTTTATTTTAACGGAAAATGTAACTATTCTATTTTTGCGTGACAATTAATATCTTTGGTTGAAAAGTTATCTATTTTCTTTATAACTCGTCTTTTGGGATTGAAAATTCAAATATTTGGTTTCAAATTTATATTTTTATGTTAAAAATTCAACTTTTTTGACGAAAATTCAGTTTTTCAGATTTAAAATTCAACAATTTTGTTGAAAATTAACTTCTTTCTTGAAAATTAACTTCTTTGTTAAAAATTCATATTTTAGGATGGAAAATTTCTTTTTAGAAAGTTTTTCTTTTGAACTTGAAAATGTAATATTTTCGATGAAATTCTGTTTCTTTATTGACTGAAAAATCTTTCTTGATAGAAATTGAATTCTTTATTATTAAAAATGCGACTTGGAGTAGTAAATTTTCCAAAATAATTTAAATTTTCGCTTAGAACGGGGAATTTTTGAAAAGAACTATAATCCTTATACGGAACAGGGATTATTCCAAAAGAATTAAAATTAGTTTTATCATTTTTGCAATTTTCCCAGAGAAAATGTTATAATTGACTAACTAAAAATCTTTCAGGTAGTGAGACTCTTCGCCAAACATTTTGAAACTCAAGAACCAATTCCTCAGCACCTGGCAGAAAAATTGTGCGCGTCCAAAAGCGTATTTCCTGCCTCTGACATGCAGAATCAGGTCTTTTATAGTATGCTGGATCAAGTTTATCACAGCAGCGAACTAAAATGCGATAGCACAACTATTCTAGAAGATATTCAAAAGGATTATTATGGATTACCCTACGTGGAAGATACAGTGAGAAATTAATCAAAGAAAAAAATTCCAAACAAACCAGAAATTAATTAAATTTATCAATAACAACAAATTTTTTCAGGCCTGGCAACTGAGGTTTTCCCACCTTGTTGGATACGGAGCAAAATACTATTCGTATTTAATATCTAGAGCGATTGCTTCCTGGATTTGGCAAACCTACTTTCAAAACGATCCCCTCAGTCGATCATCTGGAGAAAAATATCGAAGAGAATGCTTGGCTCACGGAGGCGGTAAACCTCCATCTAAATTAGTTTCCGATTTTCTCAACAAAGAAGCTAGTCCCTCAAATTTTGCGAAATCTCTACTTAACGAAATTGATATGAAAAACGACCAAGTACAAGTAATGAAGAAGAAACTCTCCATGTAAGATTTTTTTTTTACTTTTTCAATATTGTAAATACCGACATTTTTCTCGAATAGGAAAAAATAGACTGATAACATTGTGAAGGAGAATGGAACTTTTTAAGTTAGAAGCTTTAAGCTTTTTTTTGTAAATAAAATTATATTCGATAAAAATAAATTGGTATCTAGGTATTATCTAGGTACATATTGAATTTTTCGTTACATTTTATTACAAATACGGAACTTTAAGTCTGAAATTTTTTAAATCGCGAAAAAACTTTGAAAGAACCTGAAAATGAGCGGGAATTTCACAAATTTTTATATGTTAAGTTAAATGTTTTACTTTTTCAATTAGAATATCATTGAGTTTACAATTTGTAGATCAAAAATCTTTTACAATCAAAATTTTCCGTTTTAGGTCTTCATTTTTAAGGGTACATTTTCTATTTAAAAAATTTTTAAATACAGTTTTGAAGACTTAAACAATTAAAAATTAACACGGTTTGAAATATAAATTTTTTGATAAAACATTTTTTAATTGATCAGCTGTAAATATAAATTATTAGAAGATTTTTCAGATTGAACTGTAGTTCGAATATCAAAAATTTAATAAATAACTTATAGTTGAAAGTTGAACTGTTTTAATTAGAGAGCCTTAGTAGTTAAAGAAATGCAAACGTCGGATAGAAACTTCATAAGCTATTTTCAATTTTAAATAATTTCAAATTAACAGATTTCTTAACCCATTCGTCAAATTATAATTTTTTAATTCAAGAAAGTAACCATTTTTTAATACTCAGGAATTTTTAAATGTTTTTTTTTTATAAGTCAAATATTCAAAACAAAACAATTTGAAAGTGAATTGTTTGCTAAATTTAAACTTTGAACTTTACAATCTTAATTATTCTATTTTTAAAAATTTTATTCGTGAGTAAAATTGTTTAATTTTCATGTATAAATAACAGTGAAATATTTATTCATTTGGTAAAAATTTGAGTAAGTTTAAGAGATATTTAAAAATGTTGAAAAGGTTCAAAAATAATTGAAAACCTAACTAGATTTCAAAATTTTCAAGATTTAGACAACATTTGAGTAAGTTTAAGTGTTATTTAAAAGTTTTTAAAAGATTCAAAAATAATTGAAAACTTGAAAAGATTTCGAAAAATATAAAACAAAATGTAGATTTTTGAAGATTTCGAAAAAAGTAGCTTTTCAAGCATTTTGAAAGGTTTCCAAAAAATAAAAAATTTTATATGGATCCCTGAGAAAATTTAAAATGATTTTTTATTTTGAACAATTAATTTTAAGGGAATACTTGAAAATATTTCCAAATTTGTAAAAAAGTAATCTTAAAGATTTTAGGACAATTCTTTAATTTTGCAGGATTTATTAAAAGTTTGACGAAACATTCAAATCATTTTAAAAGAGAAGATTTTTAAATAAAATTTTGAACCTTTTCAAGGATTTTGAAAGGTTTCAAGATAATACATTTTTTTAAGATTCCTGGGAAATTTTTAAATGGTTTTTTATTTTAAAAATAATTTTAAGAGAAGTTTCAGAAATATTTCAAAACAAATTTTGATATATAAATAACAATTGAATAATTATTAGAATTTTTTACCAAATACATAGTTGAATTTTTAAGGCGAAATAACGAATTTTCTACCCAAAAAGACGAATTTTTAACAAAACAGTGGATTTTTCGACCAAAAAAGATTACTTTTGAACAAAATAATTGACTTTTCAACCTACAAAGATGAATTTTCAACCAAAAGAGATTAAACTTCAAGAAAAAACAGTTGCATTTTCCACCAAATAGATGAATTTTCATGCCAGAGACGAATTTTTTAGAAGACAGTTAAATTTTCAACAAAGTTAAATTTCAACAAAGAAAAATGAATTTTTAACAAAAAAGATGACCTTTTCTAAAATAAAAGAGAATTTTTAATGCAATAGTATAAATTTTCTACTATAAAAAGGAGTCTTCAATCAAATAGTTAAATTTAAACAAATTTTAAACAAAAAGACGAATTTTTTAGAAGACAGTTGAATTTCCAATACAAAAGTTAATTTTCAACTAAAAAAAATGAATTTTCAACAAGCAAAAGATGACTTCAACCATAAAAGATAAATTTTTAATTCGTAGGAACGAATTTTTTATCGGAAAAGATGAATGTTCAACAAAACAGTTAAATTTTAGGCCAAAAAAGAGATTACTTTTGAATAAAATAATTGAATATTCAAAGTTTAAATTTTTAACCAAGAAAGTTGAATTTTTAACAAAGTAGTTGCACTTACAATCAAAAGTTTGAATTTCCATGACAAAAAGACGAATTTAGAAAAAAAATAGTTTAATTTTCCACAACAAAATAATTTTCAACCAAAAATGATGAATTTTCTAGTATAAAAAGAATTTTCTATCCAAAATTATATGATAAATTATATAATAATAATAAATTATCCATAAAATAAGATGAATTTTCAACAAAATTATCAAAAAAATAGTCTTGAACTTTTAACCAAAAAGAATTATCTTTAAACCAAAGGTAGTTGAATTTTTTTATTGGGTTATATGAATTCAATTCGTATTTAAGTGAAAAAACGGAAAAAAGTTAAGTTTCTTGAAAGCAGGAAAAAAATAATTCTTAAAAAAGGGAAATTTATTTAAAATTAATATATTTTAAACGTTTTCGACTTAAAAATGTCCAACTATTAAGGCTTGAAATTCGAAAAATTAAAACTTTGACTACAGATTCACGCAATTAGAAATTATTTAATTGTAAACGCTATTATTAAAAATTGTCTGAGCATAAAGCTTTAATGATAAAGTATACAACTTTTTCTAGTTTTTAATTTCAATTTTAGAAGTTTCTTTCTTAATAAAATTGAAACTAAGTATAGTAAACTTCGGATAAAAAGGGGAAAAACTCGATTAGTCGCACGATGAAATCTTGAAGTTTTTTTCTGTAAATAAAATGACATTCGATGAAAATAAGTTTGTGATAACTATCTAGGTATATTGAATTTTTCGTTGCTTTTTATTACAAATACGGAACCTTAAGCTATTTACAGTGTTGACAAATTCTAGGAAATATTACATAAAAATAAGTTTTGTAGCATAACCTATTTATTCAAGGCAAATGCAGTATAAAGTACGTGAGATGCGAGTTTGATTAACCGCATCGCGATTGACTGCTTTCGATCAATAATAATAATCGATTCAATCGACTTTTAGAAAATTCGAGCAACATTCGCAAGTTACTGTCTACTGCATTTCTTCGCGATTGCATTTGTAATAAAATTCTTCGCCGAATTTCTCACTAAAATTCGCTATTCACCCATTATCTTCTCTTCTCGTTTATATAAAATTCCCAGTAACAGAAGCTAGTCTATAAATAACACTGAGACACAAAACTATAAATCATTGTACGATCCTCCTCATGATTCTGGCCAATTAATATTGCTCACAAAGTACCCTTTGAATTTTAAGCAAAAGTCGGTTCCTACAATATTATAGAGTCTCAAGTACTCGTGTTACTTTGTCAACTATTTTTTTTCTCTTATTTATTTATATTCACGCTTTCCTCTTATTCACACAATATCTGTCATAATTTAAACTACTTTATTTAGATGTTAGCAGTGGCGCGCAGTCAGTACGGAAATGGTTTTTGAGTAAACAAAACAAAAAAAAAACAAAAAAAAAATAAGATTGAACACCTTTTTCAATTCAATCCACAATTGCACGAGGAATGGGTGCACTTTTGAAAACTCCGTCTATGAGTGCCAAAGAAAAATCGTCTTTTTTAAAGACTCAATTATGCCTTTTATCAAAAAGTATTTAAAGATCCTTACAA
The DNA here is from genome assembly GCA_932178445.1 of Andricus quercusramuli. NCBI lineage: Eukaryota > Metazoa > Arthropoda > Insecta > Hymenoptera > Cynipidae > Andricus > Andricus quercusramuli. Next base: position 64,991 of record CAKNXH010001024.1, read on the forward strand.
AAAGATTCCGATAATTTACACAGTATCTCGGTGATGAAGAAATCTAAATCTATTCTCGACTCAGTCGATGAAAAGTCAATTTGTAGTTAGATCATAAGGCTTAGGAGATAGAAGTAAATGTACAAATTAACAAAAATGATACACCTCCGGCTTAAAACGAAGCCTAAGGAGTGTTTTCATTAAAAGCCAAAATAAGATTAATTTTTTCGAGAGCACTTTCTCCCCTCTGTGCCGCTAAATTTCCGTGTATATTTTTACTGTAAAGTAAGATTTCGAAGTGAAGTTTTATTATACAAAAAGTAGCGAGACAGCGCGTGACTCAATTTTATAACTGTGCTACTGCCCCACTTTTATTAGTTGTATTCAATAAATAATCTTAGTTACGAATCTCTTAAGAAACAGGCACGTGAAGTATTCTGGCGAATTTCGTCGAATACCGATGATTCTGTAAATACAAGGGTGCCTTGTGATCTAATTTCGCTTTTACCCAATCGTTTTCTACCGTGATTTCTTTCAGTCTCGAGTCAAAAGTGACAATACAGTTCACCTTTTAACGAAAACAATATTCCATTACTTTGTTCAAACTCGAATCAACTGGATTGCATAAAAAACTGTTGTTATGTAAAACAGATGCATTACTAATGATATTCTCTCATGTAATTTTTTTCAGCAGAATCTAAAATCAACACAAGGAAAGTAAATAAAAGCACTGCTCACGACATATTCGTAAGTGTCCACTGTTGTCCAACGCTTTAGTTACACTTGCACCATCGGAAGTGCGAGATTTCTTCTGTATTTCTTCAGAGTATCGCATGGGCGGAAGGAAGATCTTCCGATTTCCCGAACGATCAAAAAACACAAGGCAACACTGACTCTTATCGAGAGAGAGTTTAGTTCTTCCTTTGTGAAACTGCCGTCGGGATTTGCAAGCGTCAATGAAAACCAGTTGGTCTTTGTAGAAAACGTAAGGATGTTCCACCTCGTTGAGACTTTGGCATGCGGTCGAGGTTACGCGACGTAGTTGTACTGATTTGCATTGTCCTTGTCCCGCTCCATGTAGTCTCTGTCGATCAGGGACTCTATTCGCTTCTTCAGGTCCGCAGGCTGGAAACAAGGAGAATAATTAGTTAAGGGACACAGGGTTCACAGCGCAAAAGGAGCTCAAAAAAAAGGAGAAATAGGGTAATTTTCTCACGAAAAAGGGGGAAAATAGGGGAAAGATTAAACATTTATTTTTACATGTCGAAAAGAAAAAACAATTTTTGATGTGTAAACATCTTAGACCTCGATATGGGGAGTTGCGTCTGAGTCAAATGAAACCACGACTGGAAAGTGTAATGCAGGCCTCTGACACACGCGCTGTGTCTTATGTCCCTTTCCCTCTATCTCTCATTCTCTCGTCCCCCCCTCTCTCCCCCCTCTCTCTTAAATGAATAATAATTGTTTAAACAATTGTACATTATTTACAATCAGGAGGAAAATATGCTGTGTCTAATTTGAAAAAAAGAAACAATTTTCAATGTTTTTCTTATAAGTTTTGAGTACTTAGATGTGTAATAATAATGATAAGTGTCATAATAATGAATTTTTCATTATGAAATTTTATTTTTTAATATTCTTCTTCATGAAATATATTAGCCTAATTCTAAATGTAGATGCGTAACATAAGTGCGACACAATGTGTTCTTTCAGAGAAATGATATCGGTCCGCATCGGTATTTTATAAACAAAGCTTGACTAAGCAGGCAAATGAGAGAATGCGTTTTAGGAAATAAAATATTTTGAAGAATGAATCAATAAATTTTTTAAATGTTTAAAATGATATAATTTTTAAACAATTTTGGGTTCAAACACTACAATTAAAGGATTTTACATTGTTATTGAAACATTCAAATTCAAAAATGTCACTTATAAATTAAAAATTTTAAAATATTGAAACAATGCAAATTTTTATCTTTGCATTCAGTACTGAGAAATTTTGATGATTCGAGGCTTATTTTATTTTAAATAATTCAATTTCAATTTGTTGATTTATGAATGTTTCATTTTTACTTTCTTATTTTAAATTGATTATAACAGATATAGCGAACCTAAAAGCGTGTCCAGAGTTCTTTCAGAGAAATTTGTAAGTGTTCAAAATTAAATCATTTTTAAACTATTTTAACTTAAAAGCAGTACAATTTAGTGATTATAAGTTGTTTCTTGAAAAATCTAAACTGAAAAATGTCATTTACAAATAAAAAAAAATGAAACAATGCAAATTTTAAAGTTTACATTCAGCACCCTGAAATTCGAACGATTCGAGGTTTATTTTATTTTAAATAATTCAATTTCATTTATTTTATTTTTGAATATTTGATTTATAATTTCTTATTTTAAATAAACAGTCAAATATTTTTAAATATATAATATTAACAAATTATTGTTCTATTGTTAAGAGTCGATTCAATTTAAGAGTCGTTCAATTTAAAAAATAAATACTTAATTTATATTTACAGTTTATCAACTCAACATTTTTCTTGTTATATTTTTTTGTCAAAGTTAACCCATGCCCCCGAGCCTTTGAAATTAACATGAGGTTTTAAATGGGAAAAGCTTGATTTTCAAAAAAAAAATGGAAAAAAGAGCTACTTGTTATAAACTTTTTGTGAATTAAAGTATTACAACCTCTTAACACATGTTCTAAGAATAATTTCCACCCAGTAAGTTTTAATTTTGACTCCCCACCCCCTTTCAAGCCATTGTTATAGTGCTTCGAAAGTGGCCCCAAAAACTGCAAAATAGCAGTTTTCCATTAAATTCATACTAAAAACGGTATTCTTTGGGTTTTTTAACTGTTAAGAGACGAGTTTCCAAGTATTTTGTAAATAATATTTAATGAATCAAACAACTATTATTTGTTTAAGAATTATATTTTTCTTAAAATCGTGGAAAATTATTGTTTTCGGGATGTAAGTGATAGATTTTAATTTTACAGAAATAGAATATACCTACATTGGATAGTTTATAAGAGAATGTAATACACTACTATGTAAAAGTTTCTACACCTATATTTTTCGATAATTTATACAAGCAATCTAGTTTAAAAAATATTCAACTCTAAATTTACTTCCAATTACTACACGAAATCTGATAAAATTATCCGCCTAATGATCTTAAAATGAAAGCAATATATTGATTTTGTTAGAAGTTATTTAAAAAAATACAAATTTTAATGTTTCCGAAGAATGTTTCAAAAAGCAATTAATATTTTTTAATCTCTTCGCACTAGTTTTAAAGATAATTTTCTTTATTATTTTAGTCACTTGATAAGATATTTCTAAAATTCTTCCTTCGATGCAATCAAAACCTAAGCTTAATTTAAAGAACTTATCAATATTGATATAAAGTCAGGTTTTGATAACTGAATTAAAACAAATTAATAGAACAGTATTCGAACTTTTGCACATTACATATGTTACATTAAAAAAAAAAAAATTCATGATGATTTTACAATCATTTTTGCCATTAAAGAATTTATTGTTAAAAATTGGATACTCTCAATGAAAATTTAAAACTACTCTCTTCAGTAGAGTGATGTGAATATACTAAAATTAGTCTAATCGTTTGAGTTACAATTTGTGGGTCGACATCCAAATTAAGTGAAGATAAAAAATTTTTAATCGGTAAATATATTCAGTTGTCTTTTTGAAATTTACAATTAAAAATTGTAATGATTCGAAAAAAATTTTTCCTTATTTACATTTTTTTTAAATGTACTAAAACATGTTTTTTGGACTGATTCGAACCTGAAATTTCTTCAGCTTGAACCAAAGAAACACGTTATTATTTTTTATTCATGATGAACATTTTTTTCATGGTATTTATAACGTTCAAAAATCGCAAAAAAGATAGGAAATCCCAAAAATCCTAACTCACGAAAATTTTTTTTTTCCGAAAAACCAAAATTAAAAAATAAAAATAAGTTTTTAACAAAATAGTTCAATTGTTGAATTAAGAACATCAGTTTTTAAGCAAAAATGGAATAGTTACATTTTCGTTTCGAAAAATTAATTTTCAATTGAAAAAACTGAATTTTTGCCCAAATTGTTGAATGTTGAAGTCTGAAAGAAGAATTTTCTACAATGCAGTTGATTTTTCAACACAAAAATATGAATTTTCAACCAAAAATTAAAATTGTTAGTTGAAAACCCTAGTTTTTAACGAACGAAAAAAAAACTTTAACTGAAATGATGAATTTTTAACTGAGAAATGACGAATTTTTGACAAATTACATAAATTTTTAAGCGAATATTTGAATTTTCAATATAAACAAGATCAATTTTGAACCAAAAATGGAATTGCTACATTTTCATTTGAAAAGCTAATTCTCAAATGAAAAAATCAATTTTCTACCAAATTATTGAATTTTTGAGCAAAAAAAAAAGAACTTTCTACAATATACTTTAATTTTTAACTCAAAAATATAAGCTTTCAATACAAAAAATAATTTTTAATCAAAAATTGTAATTTTCAGATTAAAGTAGTTAAATTTTCAAGTGAAGATTTAAAAAAAAATAGAAATTGCTCAAGTTAGAACATTCAAAGTTGCAGTTGATGAATTTGGAATATTCCATTTTTTAATTGAGTATTTAACTTTGTACATTTAAACTAAAATGTGTTGATCTTCTCATAATTATTTAAAAAGTACTATATATTTTGTAACTGTTCCAATTCTATATTGGATACTAACTTCTGTCTACAGTTTTCACATTTTCCAGTTGCTTTAAAATGTTTCGTCTTAAAATTTTTTCAAAGCGTATTCATTTTTAATGGTCTGCACTTGAAACGTGTACCTTTGTTTATTCATAAATAATTTATTTGAATGCTATAATTGATTTATATATTATTGGGTACAATTTGAAATATCGTATATTTGAAGAGAAAAGGGGAAAAAGGGGAAGTTTTTTGAAAATAGGGGAAAAAAGGGGAATTTCAAGAAAAAAAGGGGAAGACTGTGTACCCTGGGGAAGTACTTAAAATACATAACAGCTCAAGGGGGGAAGGGGGTCGAGACATTTTGTTATTATTTGTTACGATAGGGGGGAGGTGGTCCTTCACTCATTTACGTAATTTTTGGAAATTCGCAAAAACTTTCTCCTGAAGATTATCTTTTTAGTTATAAATTTTATTATTTGGTTGAAAATTTAACAATTTTCTTAAAAAGACATCATTTTTTTGCAAATTCAACAATTCATATTTTTCTGTCGAAAAGTCTATTGAAATCCTTTTGGATGAAAATTCAACTCTTTTTTTTGAAAATTGGTCTTTTAGATTAAAAAATTCACCTGCTTGGTTGAAAATGTAACAATCTTGTTAAAAAGTGACACTTTTTGGTTAAAAATTCAACTATTTAGCAGAAAATTAACTTATAGTTTACAATTCTTATTTTAGTGTTGGAAAGTGAACTGAAATCTTCTTTGGATGAAAATTTAACTATTTAAAATTTTTTTTAATTCATCTCTTTTAATAGAAATATTTCATCTTTCTTGAATAAAAATGCAACTGTTTAGTTTAAGATTCAACAATTTTGTTGAAAAGTCATACTTTTTAGTTGAAAATTCTGCTGTATTTCAGAAAATTTAACTATTTTGTAGAAAATTTAATTTTGGGTTAAACTGAATATTTTGGTGTTGAAAATAAAACTGAAATCTTTTCTGAATAAAAAATCAACTATTAAAATTAAATTTTTTAAATTAAAAGTTCATCTGTTTTAAGAGAAATTTCATCTTTCATTGATAAAAATGCAACTGCTTAGTTCAAAATAAACCTATTTTGATAAAAAGTCATACCTTTGGTTGAAAATTCTACTGTTTTGTTGAAAATTTATATTTTGGTGTTAAAAAATGATCTGAAAGCTTTTCTGCATGAAAGTTCAACCGTAAAAAAAAGTTGTCAAATGGAATCTTTTCTGGATGAAAATTCAACTATTTAAAAAAAATTTATTTTGTTTTTAAATAAATATTGATCTGTTTTAAGAGAAATTTTAAAAGAAGATTTACCATCCTTAACATATTTTTGTCATGTTACGTTAGTTTTTTTCGTCTAAAATTGCTATTGTTAACAAAAAGTCATTAGACATCCCAGAATATGTACACTATTTTACCAATAATAGGTTATATAACTGTTTTTCGTCGGATATTGGTATTTTTTAACAAAAATACAACTATTACAAAAATATTATATATTAATTTTGAAGTTAATATATCAATTTGCATCAGTTATCAAAAATATTATCTTTTTTTTCTTTCTATTATGCTAGATAATAGATATCATGAAATACAAACATTTTGTAAGATTATTCATTTTATATTTTAATTTAGAAATTGCGTGAGACAAAAAAGAAGCGCGCGTGTTTGTTTTCTAGTATTTTCAAATTTTCCTGATTTTGCATTTACATTTCTCTGACTATTACAATATTGTTATATCCCCTAAAAAATGTAATCTTACCTTGACAGGGAATTTAAGTTGATTATATAGCTCACTAATAAGGAGATTGTGCGTAAGTGTTTTCCTCATTTTCATAATCCTAACTATAGCTGCATCGATTTGATACTGCCGATCCTGATACACTCTTTCTTCCGTTGCCTTTTGTTCTTCGTTCTGAAAACGAATCAATAAGTTAAATAATAATAATAATAATAATGATTACTGAATTAATCAAGACACAAAATCTGAAATATAGAGCTCGAAAATCTTACAGTTTCCTTCATTTGGATTTGGTTGATCTTTATTCTGAAGAGCTTATTAGTAAACTCTGCATTAAAAACGAATCTATCATTGTCAGCCACATCTCTGCCTCTCGGGGTTTTCTGAAGAACTCGGGCTTTGCCACACGCCAACGACTGCAATGTTCTTCTCAATTCGCCGTCTTCTATATTCGTAGCTGCTTTGATATCCTCCAGCGACAAATTATCAGCGTCATTAAAAAGAATCAAAACCAGTGCTTGAAAGAGGGAAACCTGGAGTTCTTTGTTGCCCTGTTCGAAGAAAAAGGATTTTTATCTTCAATATTAATCCAGGGTCTCTACAAAATCTCAATGCAAAAAAAAAAAATGTTTGTAAAATTATTTTAAAGTCATATACAGAATTTTATCAGGGGTCATCCAGAAATTACGTAAGGCGATTTAAGGGGAAGGGAAGGTTCGGTCAAATCTCACTGTTTCTTCTTACATATATTTCTCAACCAAACGGATGAATTTTCAACAAGAAAAAGAATTTTTAACAAAAAATTTAGTTTCAACAAAATAAATCAATTCCGAACTAAAATAATGAAATTTTAATAAGGCAATGAATTTTTAACCAAATAGTTGAATTTTCAACCAAAAATATCATTTTTCAACAAATGACATGCATTTTTAACTAAAAAAGATTAATTTTCAACAAAGCAAAAAGAATTTTCAGAAAATATTGAAGTTTCGAACCAAAGAAATGAAGTTCCAACTAATGTGATTACAACTTTTTTCCATCAAAAAAATACATTTTCTACCAAAAGTTGAATTCTCAACAAAATACATTAATTTTTTATTTTAAAAAAGATGAATTTTTAACAAAAAAATGAAGTAATTAAGTTTTCAGTTTAAAAAATTAATTTTCAATAAAAAAATGATTTTTCTACACAATTGTTAAATTTGAAAGTCAAGAGATGAATCTTTGACAAGAAAAAAAGGAATTTTCAACCAAGAATATTAATTTTCTACCAAAAAAGGATGCATTTTTAACAACAAAAAAATGAATTTTCAACACAATAGTTCAACTTCCTACTTTTAACAAAAAATGAATTTTTAACCAAACAGTTGAATTTTCGATAAAAAAAATTAATTTTCAATCAAAAAGACCAATTTTCAACAAACTACATGAATTTTCAACTAAAAAAGATACATTTTCAACCGAATAAATGAATTTTCAACTAATGAGATTACAAATTTGTTGAACCAAAAAAATTAATTTCCTGTCAAATAGTCGAATTTTTAACAAACTACGTGAACTTTTAATAAAAGGGTGGAGTTCGAACAAAAATTAAATACTTAAATTTTCAGTTGAAAGAATCAATTTTGAAGTAAAAAATTCGAATTTTCAACAAAATAGATCAATTTTCAACTGAATAAAAGAATTTTCAACACAGACATGAATTTGTCTCTAAAAAGATTAATAATTTACCACTAGAGACGTATTTTCAACAAAATACATGAATCTTAACCAAATAGTTAAACTTTCAATTAAATAGTGGAATTTTCAACTACAGATAAATTTTCAACCAAATATGAAACTTTTAAATTTTCAGTTAAAAAATTAATTTCAAACTTAAATGATGAATCGTAAAAAAAATAATTTCTTAACCAAATAGTTACATTTTCAAGCAATAAACCCAATTTTCAACAAACTACATGAATTTTCAACTAAAAAGAAAAAATTTTAACCAACAATAAAGTGAAATTTTTAGTTATAAAAATTAATGTCTAACAAAAAAATGATTTTAAACAAAATAGTGAAATTTTAAACCAAAAAAATTAATTTTCTACCAAAAAATTTAAATAAAAAAACGAGTTTTCAACAAAATAGTTAAATTTTCAACTGATGAGATGAATCTTTGACCAAAAAAATTAATTTTAAGCCATGAAGATGAATTTTTCACTCGAAAGACAAATATTCTACCACTAAAGACGAATTTTTAACACAATACATGATTCTTCAATCAAATAGTTGAACTTTCAACTAAATAGTAGAATTTTCATTTAAAAAATGTTTTTTCAAACTAAAATTGTGAATCATCAATCAAAAAATAAATTGTTAACAAAGTACATAGTCTCACTTTCAAGTAAGTAGTTGAATTTTCCACAAAAAAAAAGATAAATTCTCTACAAAAAATGTAGTAGTTGATATTTCATCCGAAAAATATGTTTGTTTTAAATAAAAACAGTCGAATTCACCTAAAAAAGATTCATCCAAAATAATGACTTTTTAAAAAAATTGTCGAATTTTTAACAAAATAACATTTTCATCAAAATAATACAAACTTTACAACAAATTGTAAATTTCACAAATTTAAAACACTTTACAAATTGTAAGCCATACATTTTCTTTTCTACACATTATTTTATTAAGGTTCAACGTTTATTTATTTAAATAATATTCCCTGAGTTTTTCAGGTTTTCTTGACTTTCTAGAATCTTTTTCAGCACTTTCTTTAAATTTTATTTAATAAAAAAATTACCTGATTGAACCAGGCTTTGAGAACACAATGTCCTAAAGTGGGCTGCCATTGTAATTTCCTTCCACTGTGTTTTCCTAGATAGAACTTATTAAATACGTCTTGATACTGGACCATTTCCAAGGGCAAAGTAACTTCCATCACAGGATAAGTTGGCCAGTATCCCATCGTAAGAATCGACACAGTCAAGTCCAAGTTACTCGCCGATAGTTCATTCTGTAGATTACCCGAATACTAAAAAAAAAAAAGAAAAAAACAATCATAAATTACCAGGGCTGCTACAGACTGATGTACTTAAAAAACTTGACTAATTGAAGCTAAAAAAGGACTAAAAGTGACTAACGTTCACACAAAAAGAGGCCTGTTTTGTCAATACAAACACTTATCTACACAAAAATTTCGATTCTATTGCAAATTTAATTTATCAGCTTGCATTTAGAAGATTAGATGAAATTCTATTGCTGAATTCGAGGGTGAAAACCAAGATCAAAATTGCTAGAATAATTTTTACAAGTAATGTTTAGAGAAATTGTAATGCATTTTATTACAAGCTTTAATAATTAATTGCCGTATTTATATTTCGGTGTTTTACGGTAGGAACTAGAAAAGCAAAAAACTATGAATAAAAAAATTTTAATTTTAATTTAAAATATTGCAATTAAAAAAATAGATCCATTTTTAACTAAAAAGATGGATTTTGAACACAGAAGATTAATTTTTTACTAAAAGATATCATTCTTCGACAAACTAATTAAATTTTTAAACAAAGAGATGAATTTTCAAACTAAAATGATAAATCTTCAACAAAAATAGTTTTTAAGGAAGTAGTTCAACTTCCAATCAAGTAGTTGAATTTTCGACCAAAAAATATGAATTTTCAAAGGAAAATATAATAGTTAATGTTTAAACCAAAAAAGACGAATATTCAACAAAATAGTTGAATCCACAGCCAAGACAGATAATTTATAATAAATAAAAATAAACATAAATTTCTACCAAAAGAGATGAATTTTTTACCAAAAACATTAATTTACAAGAAAGAAGATCAATTTTCTACCAAAAAAGACGAATTTTCGAGAAAATCTATAAATATTTAATCAGTTGAATTTTCTACCAAAAAGATTAATTGTTAACCTAGAAGATTGATTTTCTACCAAAAAGGACAAATTTTCAACCAGAAAATATTTATTTTCTACGAAAAGAGATGCATTTTTAACAGAAAAATTGATTTTTCAAGCTAAAAAGTCGAATGATTTAGAGAAAATTTCATTTTTAATCCCGAAAAAATAAAGTTTTAACAAAAAAGTAAATTTCTATCCAAGAAAGATGAATAATCAACCAAAAAGATGAATTTTCACACACGAAAAAGACGAATTTTGAGCAAAAACGATTTATTTTCTACCAAAAGAGATCAATTTTCATCAAAAGAGTTTTGTTTACAAGTTAAAAAGCTGAATTTTTTTGAAAACCTTTGTGTTTTAATCCTGAAAAGAGTAATTTTCGACCAAAAATGTAATTTTAAATCAAGGCAAGTGAAATTTCGAACAAAAAAGATTAATTTTCTACCGTAAGAGATGCATTCTTTTAAGAAAAATAGAATTTTCAAGCTAAAAAGTTGAATGCTTTGGAAAAAATTTCACTTTTAATCCTGAAGAGATCATCTTTCAACAAAAAAGTTAATTTTCAACCAAGAAAGATGAATTATAAACCAAATAGTTGAATTTTTACCAACAGTTGCACTTTCAAACAAAAGAGATGAATTTTCAACAAGACAAATTTTTTAGAAGACAGTTGAAATTTTGACCAAGAAATATGACTTTTCAACAAAAACGTTTAATTTTCAATAAAATAATTAATTTTTCAACAAAATAAAAAAATTTTTGCCAAAATAAAATGAATTTTGTACCAAAAATATAATAGTAGACTTTTCAGTCAAAAATAGTTAGATTTTCTGATTGGATTCTATTAATTCAGTTCGCATACAAGTGAAAAAAAAACAAGAAAAAAGAGAAGTTCTTGCACTATCAAGCAAAATACATGAATTTTCAACAAGAAAAGTTGAATTTTTAAGCAAATAGGTGAATTTTCAAGCCAAAGATATAAACTTCTTAGAACACAGTTGAATTTTCGTACAAGAATTATGAGTTTTGAACAAAGAGGAATTCTTTTAAAAAAGGAAACGACGAGAATAGGGGGAATAGTGTGAAATCTGATATTGAATAGATTTTTCATACTATAGATTGCTATAGATTTCATACATAGATTGATTAATGAATTTTTGTTTGTTGATAAAATCTAGAATGAGATAGTTTAAAGTAACTTAAGTGGCTTTGTCCTTTAAAAAAGTGACTAAAAATAAATTTGACCGAATCCAGAATTTATACTTAAAATTGAACAAATTTAATTTCAGAATTTATACTCACTTGCTTAAATGCAATATTAATGTCTTTGCTAAGTTCCATATCTTTGAACATTCCCTCGAGTTTACTCGTAAATCCTCCTCCGCATTCCTGTTTTAACTTAGAAAGCATAGACTTCTCAGCATCAACGGATGCCGATTTTCCAACTAGCAAACGCTTCGCCAGATCTTTTTTGTAGAATGCTTCAAAAACATCCTTTCCGTGAATAAACCGGAACAGCACCATGATTTTATCGAGTAACCGTTCCAATTCTTCTTCAGTCGCCTCTTTGTTTCCTGCACGAAGCTTGCAATCCACGAATTTCGCTGAAAGTTCAAAGATTGTGAATTAATTTCAAGAAACTGTAATAATGCAGAGTGTCTATTCAAATCCTGGAAGAAAATTCCCTGACAATTTCAGGTTTTTCTAGGTATCTCAAGAATAATAATTAAAACAAATTTTTTTATCTTCATATTATTTTGAATACTATAATATTCAATTCAATTTGAAACGCTTCAAATTCCTTAACTTTCAAATAAAAATATTGCATTTTCAACAAGAAAGATAAACAAGATAGATGGATTTTTAACCAACGAGTTGAATTTTCAACCAAGATGATATTTCTACTAAAAGAGACGAATTTTCGACAAAATACATGAATTTTCAACTAAAAAAGATCAATTTTTAACAAAAATGGAGTAGCTGAAATTGAATCTTGCACTAAAATAGATGAATTTTTAAACAAAAAGATAAATTCTTAACTGTCATGATTAATCTTTAACTGAAATAAGTTGAATTTTCTACCAAAAAAATGAAGTTTTAACAAAATAGTTGAATTTTCATTTTTTTTAAATTAATTTTGAAATAAAATGTTAAATATTTAACTGGAATAGTTTAATTTAAAAGAAAATTAATTTTCAACTATTAATGTTTTACGAAAAAAAGACGAATTTTCAACAGAAAAAGATAAAATTTCAGTTAAACAAATAATTTTCAACCAAAAAGATAAGACGATTTTTCAACAAATTAATTTAATATGCAACAACTTTCAACCAAGTAGATGAATTTTAAACCAACAAAGATGAATTCCCAACATAAAATTAATAATTTTTAAGCCAAAAAAACGAATTTGCCACAAAAGAGTTGAATTTCAACTAAAAAAGATTTTTTAGTGAAGCAAGAAAATTTTTTTAACCAATTGGAAGATTTTTCGACAAAACAGTTCAATTTAAACGCGAAGAAATGCATTTTCAACAAAAAAGTTCATTTTCAATAAAATACATGAATTTTCGAACAAATAGTTAAATTTTCAACGAAGAAAAGATAAATTTTCGACCAAAAATGGATTAGATCCATTTTTAGTAGGAAAACAAATGCCAACAACAAAAATATTAACAATCGTTGAATGTTCAATTAATTAAGATTTTTCAGTCAAGAGAGAAAAAATGGCAACCAAACTGTTGAATTTTCAACCAAGGAGATTAATTTTCGAGTACAAAATGACGAATTTTCAACAAAATACATGCCTTTTCTACCAAATAGTTAAATTTTCAACCAAAAAAGATCAATTTCCAACCGAAAATAGAATAGTTAGATTTATAGTTAAAAAAATAATTTTGAACATGAAAAAACAAAACAAATCTTCAGCTAAATAGTTAAATTCCGTAATATAAAACTAGAAACATTTGTTCTGGTTTATTCCGAATCAATCTATTCAAATGATTATTTTTTCAAAAAAGGCAGAGAAGTAATCCAAAATAATCACACATTCATGAAATTTCTTATTTTAAAACATCCTTTGAGCAGTATTTAAACAAAATACATGAATTTTCAACCTAAATGGAATAGTTGACTTTTTAAATCTTTAACTGGAATAGTTGAATTTTCAATTTAAAAGATTAATTTACAACTAAAATAATGAATCTTTAACTACAATAGTTGAATTTTCAACAACAAAAAATGAAGTTATAGCCAAAGAGCTGATTTTTAAACCAAGAAGATTAATTTTCAACTAAAATGATGAATCTTTAACTGGAATGATTGCATTTTCAAAACAAAAAAATGAATTTTCAACCATCAAGATTAATTTTCCACCAAAACGACTAACTTTCATCAAAATACTTAAATCTTCAACATCAACAAAAATGAATGTTTGACGAAGTTGTTCAGCTTTCAACCAAGTAGTTGAATTTGAAAGCTAAAAAGATTTATTGTAAACTAAAAAAGTAATAGTTAAGATTTCAACTAAAAAATATTTTTATTCTAAATCAAAAACAGTTGAATTAAACAAAAAAGAAAAAAGAAGAATTTTTAACGAAGGTTAGATTTTCAACTAAGAAAGATTTTCCAGTCGAGGGAGAAAAAAAATGTCAACCAATCTGTTGAATTTTCAAACAAAAAGATGCATTTTCAACTTATGAGATTAATTTTCTAGCAAAAAGAATGAATTTTCAACGAAATACATCATTTTTCTACCAAAAAGATAAATTTTCAACTAAACAATGGAATAAATTAATTTGAATCTTGAACTGGAATAGATGAATTTTAAATGAACAATATTCATTTTCAGCTTGAATGATGGACCTTTAACTAGAACAGTTGAATTTTCAACGCAAAAAATTAAATTTTAGCCAAATAGTTTAATTTTAAACCAAACAATGAATTTCCAACTAAAACGATGAATCTTTAACTGGAATAGTGTAATTTTCAAAACAAAAAATTAATTTGCAACCATAAAGATTAATTTTCTAACAAAAAGACGAATTTTCAACAAAATGATTAAATCTTTAACAACAAAAATGAATTTTCAACAATGTTATTTAACTTTCAGCCAAGTAATTGAATTTTAAACCAAACAAATAAATTCTTAACTAAAAATGTAATATTTGATATTTCAACCAAAAAAGATTTCTTATTTTAAATCAAAAACAATCGAATTAAATAAAAAAAAGACGAATTTTCAACAAAATAGTGGAATTCTCAACCAAAACAGATCAATGTTCAAACAAAAAGAAAAGAATAATCCAAAAAATCACACATTTCCAAAATTGCTAATTTTGAAACAGCCTTTAAGCAATATTTAAACAAAAATAGATATCTTTCGACAAAATAGGTAAAATATTTATGCCTCAATTGTGTCTCTATTTTCGAAAAACATGGTATTTTATATTGTAATTTTAAAAAAAATTATGCACGCTCTGAAAAAAATTCCCTGACTTTAAACAATTTCCCTGACCCTTGTCGGTTTTTCCAGGTACATACAAATTCCCTATTAATTCCAGGTTTTACAGGTAAATAGACACCCTGTAATTAAATAACAATTAGGCTTCTTAACAAGATATTTACCTATTAATTCGGCTGGTTTATTCGCTCTTTGATTAATAAACGCCTCGAACGCTTCTTTCAAACTATTTCCAAACTTTTCGTTTCTGTGGAAACAGGTGTTGACTATGTTGTCCATTTTATCCTTGAAATCCAAGAGTTCCTGAACCATTGTCTTATCCTTTTCGGGGTCTATGACTATCGTTTTTCCTTTCTTCTGCCCATTAAAATTCGAAGTATTAGAATTGCTCACGTTTATTATGAATTTAATAATTAATATTTCAACCAAAAGAGACGAATATTCAATGAAATAGTTGAATCCTCAGACAAAACAGATTTATCATAATAAAAAAATAAAATAGACATATTTCTGTCAAAAGAGATGAATTTTTAATAAAATAGATGTACATATTTTGAATAAGATACATTAATTTTCAACAAAGAAGATGAATTTTCTACCAAAAAAGAAGAATTTTCAACAAAATATATGAATTATTCACCAAATAGTTGAATTTTCAACATAAAAAATTAATTTTCCGAAGAAAAATACGAATTTTGAACAAAAAAGTTATTTTTAAACTAGAGAGTTGAATTTCAAATCAAAAAAGTTGAGTTTTCAAATTAAAATGTGGAATTTTTTTAAAGACCTTTGAAATTTTATCCCGAAAAGATGAAGATTTAACAAAAAAAGTAATTTCCAACCAAAACAACTGAAATTGTAACCAAATAGTTGCATTTTCAACCAAAAAGCATGAATTTTCTGCCAAAAGAGATTAATTTTTTTCAAACATTGAGTTTTTTGGCTAATAAGTCAAATATTTCAGAAAAAATCTACTTTCAACAGCTTTTAATCCTGAAAACATTAAGTTTCAAGAAGAAAGTTTAACTATGAACAAAATAGCTGAATTTTCATTTTTTTTTAATTAATTTTTTTAAATATGCTAATTAACACCTATTTTGGCTGTTCCCAAAAATTTTTTAAAGCATGTGAAAATTCTTTGCAATTCTCTTAAATCCCTTTAAAAAGTATGGAAATCTTGGAAATATTCATAATATTATAAAAATCCTTTACAATCCCTGATGCAATCTATTTAAATCAATTCACATTTACGAAATCCCATTAAAATACCCCTGACATCCTTCCGTGACTTATTTTGAAATATTTCGTAATCTCTTGAATTCCTTTAAAATTCTACAGCGTCTCTTAAAATCCTTTGAAATCCCGTAAAATCTTCAAAACCTCTTTAAATCTATTAGTTCTTTAAAATCTGTTAAAATCCTATGAAATCTTTTAAAATCTTATGAAATGTCTTTAAATCCCTTAAATTTTTCGAAATCTCGTCAAAATCTCCTGATATCCTGCAAAATTCGTGGAAATAATTCGGTATTACATCGAATTCTTTAAAATTCCGCTAATTATTTATAAATCTCTTGAAATCCGCGAAAATTGTTCTGAATTCCGTGAAATCCCTCAGAATTCTTAGGAATGTCTTAAAATCCTCAAAATCCCTTAAAATTCCTTGAATTTTTTATATCCCTTAAAGTCTTTTATAATATTCGAAAATGTTTTGAAATTTTGCTAAATCCTTTAAAATCCGTGGAAATATTTTTTATAATCTTTTTCACTATGTATAAACTAATATCATTTTTCGCCCAGGTTAGACTATTTTTAAATCTTTTAAAATCAGTTAAAATTCTTTAAAATCTTTGCAAATCCTTTGAAATTTCTTTAAATCCCTTCAAATCTTCGAAATCTCATTAAAACCCCTTGATATCCTTCAAAATTCGTAAAAATACTTCCGTATCACACGAGATCTTTTGAAATCCCCTGAAATTTCTTTAAATCCCTTCAAATATTCGAAATCTCAATAAAACCTATTGATATCCTTTAGCATCCCGTGACTTTTATCTAAATCTCTTAAAATTTTGTTTATAATATTAGAAATTCCTTTAAAATTTCGTTAAATCTTTTGAAATCTTACGGAATCATTAAAAATACGTGGATATACTTTCCGAATCGGAAAAATTATACATAGTGGCAAATATATATAATTTTTATTGTTTTTACACATTTTTCGTATTGAACAAATGAAAATTATACATATTGTCCACTACGCACATCACTATATAATTATAATTTTTACACCTGGGTTGGAATCTTTTGAAATCTTTTAAAATCCGATCAAATCGTTTTAAATCCTTCGAAATCTTTACAAATCTTTCAAAATCCTACGAAATCCCTTCGAATCTTCAAAATCTCATTAAAGCCACCTGATATCCTTTAAAATTCGTGAAAATACTTCCGCACCACATCAAATCCTGTAAAATCCTTTGCAATCCCGCGAATATTGTTTAAACCTCTTAAAATCTTTTATAATATTCGGAAATCCTTTAAAATTCCGTTAAAACTTTTGAAATCTAATGGAATACTCTAAAATCCGTGAATATAAAATCTTTTAAAATCCTTTAAAATCACCTGAAATATCTCGAAATCCCTTCAAAGCTTTGAAATCTCGTTAACATCCCCTGACATCCATCAAAATTCATGAAAATACTTTGGTATCACATGAAATTCTTCGAAATCCCGTGACTTTTTTTTAAATCTCTTAAAATCCATGATAATGTTTGAAAATCCTTTAAAATTTCATTAAATCTTACGAAATCCTCTAAAATACGTGGATGTGCTTTGGAATCTTTTGAAATCGCTTAAAATCCTTTGAAATCTTTCCAAACCTAATGAAACCTTATGAAATTTCTTTAAAACGCTTCAAACCTTCGAAATGCCATTGAAATACCCTGATGTCCTTCAAAATTCGTGAAAACACTTTGGTATCACATGAAATCCTTTAAAATTCTTTGAAATACCGTAAATTATTTTTAAAAATTTCGAAATCTTTCCAAATCCCTTAAATTCTCTTAAAATGCCTTGAAATCCGTGGAAATCGTTCTTAATTCCTTAAAATCCTTCAATATCTTTGGAAATCCTTTGAAAAAATCTTTACGTAATTAATGGACGTTCCTTAATTACAAAATAGTCTAAGAAAAAAAAAACACGGCAAGATCTTGAAACATACCTTAATGTAACTATTGAAATTTAAGCACAGCTCCACGAGTCCATTCTTGATTCGACTGTACAAATTATAAAGAAGGGACAGATCGTGGATTCTATTTTCGTCTAATAATCCACTTAAACCTTTTTGAAGAATGCTCGAAACATGTTCTGACAATAATTGTTTTTCCACCGTGTGGATGAGAGAAAATCTGGAAAAAGATGTTAATGATGAAGAAACTGTAGAAAAATTCGTATTTTAATGGTAAAATATGCTAATTAACTTTGCAAATTATAGCTCTCTTAGTATTCTTCTGAAATCTTACTTTGTGGAGGTATCAAGATAATGTAACAAACGCTCGTTTTCTTCCTGCAAGCGTTTATCTACGTGGGCCAGGTACTCGGGAACATCGTGTTCTGTCATCAGTCGTTGACCCTCCGCTGCGTACAATCTTTCTGTTGCTTGAAGGAACCTAGAAAATGAATTATTAGCCTTCGTACGCAGAATTTATTACCTTAACTCGAAGGAATAACATTCCTTTAGATGTTAGAATTTTGAATTAGTAGAGTGAAGTAAGGGTGGCCGCAAAAATTAAATAAAAAAATTTCCAGACGAATTTTTCTTTTTCTCTGACCATGAATATTTAGAGACCAAAATTCTAATCTAGTAATATTTTTTATTTAAATTGATATATTTTTAATTTAATATTCTCAGCGCTGCCACAGCCTAACTTACTTGAAAAAAGTTGCCTATTTAAACCGCAAAAGTGAATAATTCCTTTTGAATTTGAAAGAATTCAAATGAATTTCATGAAATTTAAAAGCAGTCCAGATGAATTTTAACGAATTCAGAATACATCCATATGACTTCAAAACAATTCAAGTTCAATTCAAAAGAATTATGACAAATTGAAAAAATACAAAAAATTCCATAGATTTCAGTAAAATTGTAGTGAATTTAGAACAATTTAAGGGAAATGAGAAGAATTTGACGATTAAAGATAAAACAAAACAATTCAACTTAAATTCAAAAGAATTATATTGAATTAAAAAAAAATCCATAGATTTCAGTACAATTGTAGTAAATTTAGAGGAATTTAAGGGAAATAAGAAGAATTTGACGATTGATGAAGTGAATAATTTGTTTTGAATGAATTCAAATGAATTTCATGAAAATTAAAAGCAGTCCAGATGAATTTTAACGAATTCAGGATACATTCATAAGACTTCAAAATAATTCAACTTAAATTAAAAAGAATTATAATGAATTGGAAAAAATACAACAAATTCAATAGATTTCAGTAAAATTGTAGTAAATTTAGAGGAATTTCAGGGAAATAAGAAGAATTTGACGATTGATGAAGTGAATAATTTCTTTTGAATTGGAAAGAATTCAAATGAATTTCATGAAATTTAAAAGCAGTCCAGATGATTTTTAAAGAATTCAGGATACATTCATAAGACTTCAAAACAATACAAGTTAAATTCAAAAGAATTATGATGAATTGAAAAAAATACAAAAAATTACACAGATTTCAGTAAGTAAGTGAGTTTAGAAAAATGCAATGGAATTCAAAAGAATATGATGAAAATTTGTAAGGCTTCAGGGCGAATTAAAACAAAAACAAAACCAAAAATTTTAATTAGTAAAACAATCCATGGAATTGAGTAGAATTGGCACAATTTGGAAAAATTCAAGTGAATAATAAAATTCAAAAGAATTTTAAAGAATTCAGGGTTAATTCCAAATGAATTCAAATTAATTAAAAAAAAATGTAAAATCTCTTCAAATGTTTGAAACCCCACGAAATTTTTCATTTCTTGAGAATAAATTCGTTGAAATCCATTAAAATATGATAAAGTCCAGTGAAATTCTATGAAATATGATATTTTCTGAAATCCTGAAATATTTATTCAAATACCTTGAGGGCATTTAAAATCACTTAAAATCACTGAAATTCTCCAAAAACTAATAAAGTCCATGGAATCTTTCAAAATATTTTAAAATATCAAGGGTCCTATAAAATTCGTTTCATATCTTTCGAAATTCTACGAAATTCTTTACAAACCCATGACAATTTTTTTAAATCCCTTAATATCATTATGACACCTTGAAATTTATTTAATCCCTTGAAAATGCCTTGGAATAATTATTAATACCTTAAAAGATTTAAAATCCTCTAAATTGTTGAAATCAATAAAAAATCATTGGGATCTTTTTAAAGCTCTTGACAATTTCTTGGAATTTTTAATGATACCCTAAAAGCTTTAAAATTATTTGAAGTCCCTTTCAATTATTAAAAACAATTTTAATTTCTGGGAATATTTTAAAATATCCGAAAACCTTTGAAATCTTTGGAAATGCCCTGAAATATTTGAAAATCTTTGAAATCCCCTCGAAACATTTTAAAGCTCTTAAAAGTTCCTTCAAATTTTAAAAAATGCCCTAAATTCTTTACAATTATTTGAAATCCCTTGAAATTATTAAAATCACTTCGAAATTTCTAAAAATCTTTTAAAATATTCGAAAACCTTTAAAATCTTTGGAAATGCCTTGAAAATTCTTTAAAAAACCTTCAGAGTTTTCAACATTCCTTCAAAGCATTAAAATCTCTCAAAATCTTTTAAAATCCCTTAATACTTTTTAAAGCTTTTGAAAATTCCTTGGTCGTTTGAAAAATAACCTGAATTCTTGAAAATCCTTCGGCATACCTTCAAATTACTGAAATCTATTCAAAATTAGTTGGAATTTTTTAAATTAAGCTGAAACATTTCAAATACTTTGAAATCCCTTGAAACTTGTTCTAGTTCTTGAAAATTCCTTGGAATTTTGAAAAATACCCTAAAATCTATAGAATCATTTGAAATTCCTTCAAATTATTAAAATCTATTAACCATTCTTCGGAATCTTTTAAAATACTCTGAAATATTTCAAATATTTTAAAAACCTTAGAAACTTTTTGAAGAATTGAAAAAAAACCCTTAAAATATTTAAAATCCTTTGGAATTCCTTCACATTATTCAAATCTATAAAAAGTTCATGGAATCCTCTAAAATATCTAGAATTTTCTGAAATTTTTAGAAATCCCTTCAAAATTTTCGAAGCTCTTGAAAATTCACTGAAATCTTTAAAAATACCCTAAAATCCTTTGAAATCCCCTCAAATCATTGAAATCTGTTGAAAATGTTTTGGAATTTCTTTTAAATACTCTAAGATATTTCGATTCATTTTAAATCTTTTAAAATCCTTTCGAAACTTTTAAAGCTCTTAAAAATTCCTTGGATGTTATAAAAAATACCCTAAAATCTTAAAAATCTTAAAATACCCTAAAAGATTTCAAAATAATTAATCGAAATTCAGAAATGGGTATAGGCTTGCGTTAATTGGATTCTTTTTAAATACCCCAAAATATTTCGAATCGTTTAAAATCCCCACAAAATTTTTTAAGATCTTTAAAATCCTTTATAATCCCTTTACACGATTAAAATCTATAAAAAGTTCCTTGAAATCTTTTAAAATGCCCTTAAATATTTCGAATCCTCCGAAGTCTTTGAAAACCCCTTCAAAATTTTCAAAGCACTGAAAACTGTTACAAATTTCTTGGATTAAAAAATAATTTTAAAATATTTCGAATCCTTTGTGATCTTCAAAAATCCCTTCAAAACTTTCAAAAGCTCTTGAAAATTCCTTGGATTTTTTAAAAATATTCTAAAATCTTTAAAGCCCTTAGAAATCCCTTCAAATTATTACAATCTATTAAAAGATCCTTCGACTCTTTTAAAATACCATGAAACCTTTTGAATTCTTTGACATTTTTTGAAATCCCTACGAAATTTTTGAAGCTCTTGAAAATTCCTGGGAATTTAAAAAAATACCCTAGTATATTTTGAATAAATTAAAATCTCATTAAATTACTGGAATATAATGAAAATGCCATAGAATTTTTTTAAATACCCGAAAATATTTAAAATCCCTTCAAATTATTGAAATCTGTTAAAACTTCTTTGTGACCTTTGAAAATTTCCCAAAAAAATTAAAATCCTTTGAAATCATATTAAATTACGGAAATGAATTAAAAGTTTCTTGCAATCTTTAAAAATTCCCTAAAATATATAAAATCCTTTCCAATCTTTTGAAATCCCTTGCAGTTTTTTAAAGCTCGTGAAAATTCACTAGAATTTTAACAAATATCCTGAAATATTTCAAAACCTTTGACATTTTTTGAAATTCCTTGAACCATTTGATAGATCTTGAAAATTTCTTGGAATTTAAAAAAATACTCTACAATCTTTACAATCGTTTGTAATCCCTTCAAATTATTGAAATCTATTAAACATTTCTTGGAATATTTTAAAACACCCTACAATATTTCAAAAGAATTCAAGAAAATTCAGAAGTAGATACCTCAATCTTGATATTTTCATTTAAAAAAGTGACTATAGTTATAGATGTAAAAAATGAGCCATATCATTTTATATTGGCCGACAATTTTTAAAGAAACCAGAACCATACATAAACAAATCCTTAATTTTTTGCGAACGTAAGTAGTCTTTGAAATTCTTGAAATTTTTGTGAAATCTTTGAAATCGTTATGAATGGGTTAAAATTTCTTGAAGTACTTAAAATCTTTGTGTAATCTTGAAATTTCTGCGAAATCTTTTGGAATCTTTTTAAATTTTTGTAAATTTGAAATCCTTGAAATCTTTAAAAAAATATTAAGTCTTTGTGAAAGCTTTCTTTATAATCTTTGTTTCTGAAATCTTTTGTATTCATTTGGAATCATAAAAATATTTTCAATCTGTGTAAAATCTTTCAAAAGTTTAAAATTTTTTGGACATGTTCGAGATCTTTGTGAAATCTTTGAGATCTGGTGTGCATGCCTTTTTAAATCTTTGAAATCCAGGAAATCTTTGTAAAAAGTTCAAAATCCTTTAAAAAAATTTGAAATCTTTTAAATATTTTGAAACTTTCTCAAATCTTTAGTAATGTTTTGTGATCTGGTATACACTCAAAAACCAAGTGGTGAAACCCTTGAAAAATCCGTTATATGGCCATGACTCATTGTAATTCGGGAACTGAATTAACATCGAAATTTTCAACTAATAATTTTTATAATTTGTAAATTGAATATCACAAAAATATGTATACTTTAACATTCTATATTAGCGGAGAAGAAATAAAAAATTTATAGTATTATTCACGATATTAATATCTAAAATATCTAGAAATCTCTCTATTTATTCTGTAATGAATAAAAGATAAATTATATCTTGATAAGTAAAAACTTTTCCGTAGCAAGATTTCTTCTAAACGAGATGTTTCTTTCATAATAGACTAAAAGATTTAAAGTATTTTCGCATTTCAATAAAATAACTGTTTTAAGAGAAAACAAAAATGTAATTCAAGGTTCTCGTGAAAAATTCAAGGAGATTTCCAGGTTTTCAAGGTTTAAAAAAAAATCAAGGAAAATTCCAGGTTTGCAAGGTCGCTGGGCACTTTGAAAACTCCCTGACTCTTCCCTGATTTCCCCTGGCCTGCGGCCACCCAGAAAATTTAAAGTTCATACTTAGTTTCGAAGGCGTCTTGATAAATTTGTAAATCAGAGAGCATTCTGAGTAAAGATTTAAGAAGAGTGCGATCCACCGTATCGCCTTGTCGTTCTTTTTCTATGAGCATGAGGAGTCCTTCCACCGTTCGTGTTTGTACGAGGTTATTTAAAACGATGTGAAGCCTGAATAAATAAAGTCCCATCTCCCTGTAAAAAATAATTCACATATTGTTATTCACAGTGATCTCCAACGAAGAATACGTATTCTGTTTTTATATTCCAGGGTGACGATTTGGCGGACGATTTCAAACTCCCTGTCATTTTCCGGTCATGTTTTTTAATTTTCCCGGTCAACTAAAAGTAACATATTCATATTTGCCGCAAAATGCAATCATTTATTTTAATTCATGACGTTCATTGAAAACACCCTTTAACACAACAGAGCAAAACATTGCAAAATAAATGCATTTTGAAAGGAAAAAAAACTTAAATTTTCCAATGAAAAATATCAATTTTTTACCAAAAATGGAGTAGTTAAACTTTCAGTTGCAAAAAAAAATTTTCAATAAAAAAAGGGGATTTTCAAACGAAATAGTTCAGTTTTCAACCAAAGTGATGAATTTTCAAATAACATTATGAATCTTCATCTGGAATAGTTCAATTTTTAACCAAAAAGATCAATTTTCAACTAAAATAATGAATATTTAAGTAGAACACTTCAATTTTGAACCAAAAAGATTAATTTTCTACCAAAAATACAATTTTTCAACAAAATAGATGAATTTTTATCGAAACAGTTCACATTTTTTGGTAAAAAAAAATAATTTTAAACCAAACAGATGAATTTACAACTACAAATATGGAATTTTCAATTGAAATAAGTTATATTTTCAGTTAAAAAAATTACTTGAAAAAAAAACAGCTTTAAAAAAAATAGGTACATATATTTTCAAACAAAGTGATGAACTTTCAAATAAAATTGTAAATATTTAACTGAAACAGTTGCATTTTAAACCAAAAAGATGAATTTTTAACTGAATTGATGAATCTTTAACTAGAAAAATTGAATTTTTGACCAAAAAGGTTATTTTTTAACCAAGATTACTTTCTACTAAAGAAATACGAATTTTCAATTAAAAAAGATAATTTTTCAACCAAAAATTGAATAATTAAATCTTTAGTCAAGAAATTCATGTGCAATCATAGAGATGAATTTTTAACTAAAATTACGGAATATTCAACTGGAATAATAGTTACATTTTCAGTAACAAAATAATAATTTTCAACCAAATAACATACAAATAAAAAAGAAGTTTTCAATCAAACAGCTCACTTTTCAACCAAAAAAATGAATTTTTAATTCTAACGATGAAACTCCAACAAAAAAAATTTTAATAATAAGATTAACTTTCAAAGAAAAAGATAATTTTTTACAAAAAAAATCGATTTTCTAACAAAATACGTGAATTTTCAACGAATTAGTCGAATTTTCAATTAAAAAAGACACACTTTCATCCAAATTGATGAATTTTGAACAAGAACGGATCAATTTTCAGCTAAAAATGGAACAGTTAAATTTTCAGTCAAAGAAATTAATATTCAAACTAAATGATGAATTTTTAACTAAAGTGATGAATCTTCAATTAGATAAGTTAAATTTTATCCCAAAAAGATGAATTTTCAACCATAAAGATTAATTTTCTAAAAGACGAATTTTCCATAAGACACATACATTTTCAAACAAAAAGTTTAATTTTTAAATGCAAAATATCAATTTTCAACCAAATAGTTGAACTTTCAACAAAAAAAGATAAATTAATATTCAACAAAGTAGTTACATTTTCAACCAGAAATGAATTTTAAATTAAAATGATGAATCTCCACCAAAAAACAATTAATTTTTAACAAAAGAGTTTAACTTTTAACCAAAGTAGTTGAATTTTCAACTAAAAAAGGTAAATTCGCAACGAACAATGTAAATAAATTTTTTATTATAATTCAGAAATAGTTCTTCTTTTAAATGCTACTTCTACTCTAAAAACTGCTTAAAGTACTTTTTTCATCTAAAATTTAGAAGAGGAAACTTTAAAATTGTGACGAATTCTGAATTTAAAGAGGGTTTTTTTTACATTCCTTTCTTCTAAATTCGAATTATAATTCGTTTAAAAAATTCTCGTTCCATGTAAAAAATTCCCTGTTCCAAGTGCAATTATATTTCTTTACCGAAACTCCCTGTCCTAAAATAAAAACGATAATTATGTTCTAAAATTCCGTGTTTCAAGTCAGACAAATGAAGAAACGTGATAAATCCATTTTTTGAACAAAATTGAGCAAAGGATTGTTTCTGCATGTTTGGGCTATCATGAATTCGATTCTCAAACTTAGTCAGCGAATATTTTCTCACAGAGCAACAAATTTGTAAAAAGTTTTTCTTATAATGGAATTTTTTTTTTTTTAATTCATTCTCAGAAAGTATAAATACATTAAAAAAGTTTCATAATCAGACTCAAGGAATGTTAAATTCTTTAAATCGTAAGATAAGCTCTATTATTAATTAATAAAAAGCAAGCGGTCGATTCTCAAATAAGTGTCTTAATATTAAGTATCTTAAAATATATTCTTAATTTCATATTGCAATAAAAACTCTTTGAATGCATGAGAGCAAATACTAACTAATTGCAATAAAAATAAGTACTCTTGAACAATTATAAATTATAATTCAATTAGAGTAAACTGAGATATTCTAAAAAATATAAGATCCATAAAACGTGAGATCCGTAAAAAAGTAGAAATCACTTTTCTAAATTGAAAAAATTATGAAAATAATGAAAACTTGAATTTTGCTACGGTCAGAAGCAAATTTCCAGTTTTTAAATTAAATTTCCGGTAATTTCCCGGTCAAGTCGCCACCCTGTATTCTTTTTTTAGAAAGTTATCTTACCAAATTGAAGAAATGCCGGAATTTTGCAGAACGTAGGTTCTGTCGAGGTATAAAAAGATACTCCTAATCATGATCATTTGCCGACAATGCGACTGCCAGCATTCATTCATTTTCTTCAAAAAAATGTGTCTGTCCATGGATTCTGCCACGAACTGCTCTATATTCGCTTTGACGTGGGACTCCGTCAAGTTTGTTAAATTAGAATAAAGAGTTGAGGCCATTTTATGATTACACATATTTTCGACAGCCTGGTAAAGTTCCTCTAGGGAATAACGTATACTTTTGCTGGTTTGTATCGCCACGACGGCTTCCCGCAATTTTTCCCATGTTTCCTCTTGGTAGTTTTCAGGTAGTCTTGGTTTATCTGCAATAATAGAATTTATACTTATTGTTATTTTCCAAATTTGAGTCAATTTATATTTTTCAGGCTTATAATGACTAGTAAAGTGGTTCTAAAGACATTGATATCGTCTATGCTTTACTAGAAATTTTCCAAGTATTTAACCAATAAAAAAAGTCGTCACGTGGGCTTTATGAGCTCATTAAATACCTACATTGGAAACTCATAAATTTTCCGTGATTTTTCTCAAAAATGACGTTTACAGGAAGCATATTTCTGATGATTTATGAGTAGTTCAAAAACAAGTTTAAAATCGTGAAGAGACTTACATTTGAAGAAAGGTTCCAACTTTTTACAAGTTTATTTAGTATTAGGTTGAACAGGAAATTCGAACAAAATTATGCGTAATACTTTTTTAATACAGATAACTCCCCATCCTACAGGTTTCTTTTTGTTAAATAAACATAAACTTTTTGCAAGAATAGAATTTAATTTTACTTATTTCAAAAAAGGCTCAATACTTGCTTCTTTAAATATCTGAAAAGTTTAAAATCAATCCAAAGGTAATAAGCAATAAAGAAAAGATGAGTGAAAAAACGCTTTAATAACCTTAACGACAAAATACCATTTTTTTGTACCAAAAACATACCAAAAAAACCAATTTTCAATGTATTCAATTTTCATCAATTTTTTTCTTTAAATATTAAGCAAAAATTTTAACATTCCAAAAGTAATACACAATAAAGAAAAGTCAAGTGCAAAAACGTTCATAAAGTGCACAGTTTTAAGTTTATCCAATTCTTTTGTTTTACATATTTTAAATTATTATGTGATTAATAGAATAATAAGAACTGAGTAAAAAAATGTATAAAAGAATTGGATGAACTCAAGACATTGTGTTCATGAACGTTTTCGTATAGCTGAACATTGTATTTTATCATTAAGCTGGCAAAACAAAGAATTTAATTTTACTTATTTCAAAAAAAAAGTTCGAAACTTTTCTTTCTTAAAATAGGAAGACTGAAGAATCATGAAAATTAAAATTCCCGATTCGGAAAATTCTCGAACAGAATAATAAAATTCTCGAATCGGAAAATTGCCAAATAATAAAATTCCCGAACAGTTTATAACATTACCGAACAGTTTATAATATTGTCAAATTGGAAAATTACCGTATAATAAAATTGCCGAACTAGAAAATTCCTCAATTTAAACAATACATTTTTTGAATGAATTTTATTTATTTATTAAACTTACAATAATCAAACATTTTATTTAAAATAATATATTTTTAGTAAAGTTTCTAAAATTATTGTTTGAGTTCAGAATGACAATAATTGAAAGAAATATATTTCTGAATGATTTTTTTCTCAAATATAGTTATTTTAAATTCAAAGAATAAGTTTAGAAACTTCAAACATTAACATTTTTGTTATAAAAATTATTGATTATTGTATTTTTGATAAATAAATACAATTTATTTAAAAAAAATTGAATTGTTTAATAATTGAGGAATTTTCTATTCCCGATATTTTATAATTCGGCCAGTTTTGCGGGGAATTTTTAAATTTGGTAATATTATAAACTATCGAGAATTTTATTATTCGGAAATTTTACAGTGTCGGGAATTTTATTTCTTGGGATTTTTCAGTCACCTCGAATTGGAAAATTCCCGAATAATAAAATTCCCGACAAAAAATTGATGAATTACAAAATATCCAAACAATAATCAAATATTCGTTTGAAAAATATATTGACAATTTTCAACGTTTCTAAAATTGTTTGAATTTAAAATAACAATAATTGAAAAAATATATATTTCTGGTTGAAAATTGTTTTTCAATTGTGGTTATTTTAAATTAAAACAATAATTTTAGAAACTTTAAACATTACAAATTTTTCTTTTATAAAACTATTTTATTATCGTATTTTCAATAAATAAGTGAAATGTTTTTTTTTAATTTTTAATGTTTAAATTAGGGAATTTTCTAGTTCGCATAATTTTACAATTCGGGAATTTTACAGGATCAAGAATTTTACTTTTCGGGATTTTTCAATCGTCCTCTTTAAATACTTAAAACATTCAAATCTATCCAACAGTAATAAACAATAAAGAAAATATGACTGCTAAAACGCTTTAATAAACTTAATGACAAAAAGCGATTTTCTGTTATACGAAAACCACCATAACAAAAAAAAAAGCAGATCTTAATTTATCCAATCATTTTATAATACTTTTTAACTCGGTTAAAACAAATAACTGAATTTTACTTATTTCAAAAAAAGGCTCGAAATTTTTTTTCATTAAATGGAAATGGAAAATCCCGAAAAATAAAATTCCCAACACTGTAAAATTCCTGAATAATAAAACTCCCGAACTGGGAAATTCTCAAACAGTTCATAATATTAATGAATTGAAAAATTCCCGAATAATAAAATTGCTGAATTCGAAAATATCCGAACTAGAAAATTCCCGAATGTAAACAATTAACATTTTTTATGGATATTATTTTTGTATTAAAAATACACTAATCAAATATTTTAATTAAAAACATATATTTTAAAAAGAATTTAAAATAACAATAATTGAAAAAAATATATTTCTGGAAGAAAATTGTTTTTCAATGATATTTATTTAAATTCAAACAATAATTTTAGAAACTTTATGAATTATATTTTTCGGGATTTTTCAGTTGTTCCTTTTGAATATTTAAAACGTTTAAATCTATCCAACAGTAATAAACAATAAAGAAACTAAGAGTGCTAAAGCGCTTTAATATCTTAATGACAAAATAACCTTTTCTACTAATCAAAAACCTCCATAAAACACTGTATTCAATTATTTAATAACACTTTTTAATCAGTTTTTAATGGATAATAACACTTCCTCAACAACAATTTAAAATGTGAAAACAAAGAATTGAATTTTACTTATTTGAAAAAGGGCTCGATACTTGTTTTTTCTTTAAATAATGAAAACGGTTGAGAAGTATACAAAAGTAATAAACAATTACGAAAAAACGACTGCAAAAACGCTTAAATAACAAAAATCGATTTTCTACTATAAAAAACTCTATAAAACGCATATTTTTTAAGAACTTTGAAGTTGAAGATGATTGATGCTCACTATGTGAAGAAATGAAAATAACGTTAAAAAAGTCAAAGAAACAAGAAGCAGAGGAAATGTTGATAAATTCTCAAGGATTAGCTCACATTTAAATAATTACTCAATTTACAAAATCCGTAAAAATAGGGGCTTTAAAAGTAAATAATTGCAGGAGAAATAAACTATATCACAATATAAAAAGTTTAATTTCACTTTATCACAAAAATTATAGACTTTTTTTAAACCTATACCTAACCTCAACTTTCCTCTAATCTAAGGTATATTTATTCCACTCTCTCGAAAAAAAAGTTTCCTCAAAACAATAACAGTTTATCAATAATGACCAGGTCCAGAATCATCCTATTTATATTTAGACCTAAACAAACGTCTTTTATCAGAAGGCCAAGTCATGCATTTCTAGAAAAGTCTGAAATGTTTCGGATGACGTTTTCGTAATGAAAACACGTCAATCAGAGAGAAATACGAAATCGCCAAAAGAGAAGGAACACACTGATAAACCCTCTTCGAATAATTTTGCAATCAAATACACAATAATCAAAACAATATGAAAAAGATAAACTTCTCGGAAAGAAAAAGAAATCGAGGCAAGAAAGCATCAGCAGGATGAAGAAAATGACGAAAAGCGATCAACGCCCTCACGGCATAAATTATCCAATTAATTAGACGAAGAGGAAAGTCTTCAAGGACGCTCTTGATATCCTAACAAGTCCTTGGGACAGGGGAAAAGGCAGACAGTCGAAAGAACTTGCTCAAAGTTTCGCAAGACACGGAACAAGGAAGGCAGAGTGCCAGATAAAAATGAAAATGACAAAGGTGCCAAAAGTGGCAGCCAGCAGCTGATTTGAAGGTTAGGTGCGGGTGGATCGCTTACTTTTGAAGTTTTTGATGATGAGTTTTTTGGCCGAGCCTGGCTTCGAACTGGCTAAGCTCGGCGTGATCTTGTTAACTCCGTTGGGATTTGCGACAGTCAACGCAGAGAAGTTTGCCCTCTTCTGCGAGTTGGTCGTGGCAGCCGCTGTGTCCGTCATATTCTCTATCTCGTCGATCTCCGTGGCCGAGGCGGAGTGTTTGGTGCGCTTCGTGGAGGCGAAGTTTAGCACCGTACCCGTGGCCGTCGAGTGGTCCGTGGACGACCTCTTCACCTGTGCTGTGCCCAGAAGCTGTGTTCTTCCGAGTCTAGACATATGCAGGCATCACCTGGCCGCTGGCCCTTGATGCTAGAGGAAAACTCCGTTTTCCGTCCAACGAACCGAACACTACACTTTTCCGTTTTCCCCGATTAGTTTCTCACGCACACGATAAAAAAATCACGTTTATTTTACTCCGGAGTACGATTCCGTGCCGCAGACTCCCGAGGAAATTGAATTGACCTTCTGGGCGCACGCGCGACTAAAACACATGTGACAGCGCACGCATCCCCGCGAAATTTTAAAGAGAAATATTTTCTGACGACGTTTCTTCTTTACTATCCTTTTCCCTTTTCTTCAAATGTTGTTGTAGCGCATGCATTGTTGTCGAAAATTTAAAATAAAATTCAGATTTTTCAAGATTTTGAAACAAAGAAGCCTTTTAAGAATTTTCAAACCTTTCAAGAGAATAACTAATTTTCTTCAATATTCCTAGGAAAATTTTAAATAATTTTTTATTTTGAAAAATTAATTTGAAGAGAAAATTGACAAAGATTTCCAAAATTGTTAAAAAAGGATCTGGAAGATTTTAGAGCAAATTTTTAAATATTGTAGGTTCTTATAAAACTCTAGGAAAAATTTAAATCCTTTAAAAAAACATAGAAGTTTCAAAAAAATTATCAAAAGTAATTTATAATTAAAAATTTTTTAACATTTTTTCACACAAATGTAGATTTTGCAAGATATGGAAAACAAATAAGCTTTTCAACAATTTGAAATGTTTCAAGAAAATAACTAATTTTCTTTAATATTCATAGGAAAATTTAAATTCATTTTTTATTTTCGAAAATTCATTTTAAGAAAAAAATTATAAGTTTTTAAAGCTTTAAAGTGATTCCCTAAAATTTCAAAACAGAATGTGGAAAATTTTGAAGAAAAATTTTAGAAAAAATTTATGTATTCCAGAGAATAAAAAAAATTCTTAAGGTTCTTAGGAAAATTGTTAATGCTTGTTTATTTTAGAGAATGATTATTGAGAGAGAGTTTTTTTTATTTTGGCAAGATTTAAAAATAGTTTAGGAAAAATTCATGTATTCAAGAGAATAAAAAAATGCTCAAGGTGTTAGAAATATTTCAAATGATTGTTTATTTTAAAAAATAATTATTGAGAGAGAATTTTTTTTATTTGGGAAGATTTAAACAAATTTTAGGATTTTACTCACACAAAATGAAGATTTTGCAAGATTTTAAAAACAAATGAGCCTTCTAACAATCTTCAAACGTTTCAAGAGAATAACTAATTTTCTTTAACATTCCTAGAAAAATATAAAATCATTTTTTATTTAAAAAAATTAATTTGAAGAGAAAAGTGAAAAAGATTTCGAAACATTTAGAATGATTTCCTGAAATTTGGAAACAGAATGTCGGAAATTTTAAAGCAAAATTTTAGAAATATTATTATTAATATTAGAAGTATTCAAGAGAATAAAACACATTCTTGATGCTCCTAGAACAAATTTTAATGAATCCCTATTTTGAAAAATTAATTTAAAAAATTAAATTAAGAGAACATTTTTTTATTTAGCAGGACTTAAAAAAATTTTCAGTAAAAATTTCAATATTCAAGAGATTGAAAAAATGTCTTGTTGTGTCTAGGCAAATTTTGAAGAATTTTTTTATTTTGAAAAATTAATTTGAAAACGAGTTACAAAATTGTTGAAAAAGGATATGGGAGATTTTAGAGCAAATTTTTTAATTTTTCAGGATTAAAACAAAACATAGGAAAAATTTGATTTATTCTAAAAGGTGAGAAAATTTATTTGTAATTTGAAATAAAGCAAATTTTTTCAAATTTTTTCACACAAAGTGTAGATTTTGCAAAATTTTGAAAACAAATAAGCTTCTTAACAATTTTGAAATGTTTCAAGAGAATAACTAACTTCCCTCAAGATTTCTAGGAAAATTTCAATTTTTTTTTCGAAAATTCGTTTTGAGAGAAAAGTGAAAAAGTTGTTAAAGCATTTAAAATGATTTCCTAAAATTTCAAAACAGAATGTGGAAAATTTTAAAGAAAAATTATGAAAATTTTTTTTGGTATGCAAGAGAATAAAAGAAATTCTTGAGATCCTTAGAAAATTTTAAAATGATTGTTTATTTTAAAAAATAATTATCCAAAGAGAATTTTTTTATTTGGCAGGATTTAAACAAAATTTTGAAAAAACTCTTGTATTTAAAAAAATAAAAAAATGGCTTGACGTTCCTAGGAAAATTTTAAATTATTCTTAATTTTGAAAATTTAAGGTGAAGAGAAAATTGAAGAAGATTTTCAAAATTGTAAAAAAAGAATCTGGAAGATTTTATAGCAAATTTTTCAATTTTTCAGAACTTAAAAAAACTTTAGAATGAATTTGAATAATTTCAATAGAGGTTCCTAGAACAATTTTTTATGATTTTTTATTTTGAAAAATTATTTGGAAGAGAACATTCAAGAATATTTCCAAAATTATTGTTAAAAAAAGATCTGGAAGATTTGCGAACAATTTTTTCAATTTTTCAGGATTTTAAAAAACTTTACAAAAATTTTAATTTCTTTCACACAAAATGTAGATTTTGCAAGATTTCAAAAACAAATAAGCTTTTCAACAATTTTTTTTCATTTAGAAAAATTTTAGAAAAAATTCTTGTATTCAAGAGAATAAAAAAATTGCTTGAGGTTCCTAGAAAAATTTGGAATTATTTTTTACTTTGAAAATTTAACTTGAAAAGAAAATTGAAAAAGATGTCCAATATTGTTTAAAAAAAAGGATCTGGAATATTTTAGAGCAAATTTTTTAATTTTTCAGATATTTAATGACAAGATTTTTTTGAGGTTCCTAGGAAAATTTAAATGATTTTTCATTCTGAAAAATGAATCTTAAGAGAAAATAATAGGAAAATAGGAGTCTGGAATATATAAGAGGAAATTTTTTCATTTTGTTGGATTTCAAAATTTTTTGAAAATATTAAAGTCATTTAATTTAAAATTTTAATTTAAATTTAAAAAAAAAATTTTTTTAATTTAAATTTTTTAATTTAAATTTTAATTTAAAATTTAAAAAGATTTCAAAATATTTTAAACAAAATGTAGAGTTGTGAAGATTTCGAAATTAAACAAGCCTTTTGAGAATTCCGCAACGTTTCAACAGAATAACAACAGAATAACAAATTTCCCTTTAATTTCTAAGAAAATTTAAAATCATTTCTTATTTAAAAAAATGAATTTGATAACATTGAAAATGATTTTCTGAAATTTCGAAACGGAATGTTGAAAATTTTGAAGCAAAATTTTAGAAAAAATTAATGCATTAAATAGAATAAAAAGATTCCTAGAAAATTGTTTAATGATTTTTCATTTAAAAAAATTAATTTCAAGAGAAAATTAAAAAATATTTCCAAAATTGTAAAATTATCTGGAAGACTTTAGAGCAAATTTTTCAATTTTGCAGGATTTACAAAAATTCTAACAAAATTTTCAAACATAATAAAAAATCTATAACGATTTCAAGAAATTTGAAACAAAATTGAGATTTTTGAAGGTTTCGGAAACAAAGAAGCTTTTTAAGAAAATTTAAATGTTTCAAGAGAATAAAAAATTTTACTTTCAAATGATTTTTTATTTTAAATATCAATTTAAAAAGAATATATAAAAACATTTCAATAGATTTCAACAGATTTCCAAAATTTTCAAAAATGAATTTGGGTGATTTGAAGACATTTTTTAAATTTCAAGAATGTTAGGAAAATTGCCAATAATTTTATACAATATTTAGAAGATTTACAAGTTTTCAAACGTTAACAAAAAATTAATTCGAAGATTTCAAAAAATTTCGAGAAAAAGAAGCTTTGTTTGAATTTTTGAAAGTTTCAAAGAATATCAAAAAATGTCTCTAGATTCCTAGTGAATTAAAAAAAAAGTTTGAAAAATTAATTTCAACAGAATATTTAAAATATTTCAAACCATTGTAAAAGATTTCAAAAATATCCAGTTTTTGTACAATTTTTGGTTTTGTTGCTATTTCCACTGGCAATCGATTATTGGGAAATAAAAAAGTGCGACTTGAAAAATCAAACTCAAAATTTGAGAAAAAAATAACGGAAAATTATATATTAATCATAATTTTATCAATTTATCAAAAATATTATTCTTGATTTTCTTTTCTATTATTTTTGATAATTAAAAATTGCTAGACACTACAAATAATCGCGTAAATCTTTCTTTTCCACGTTCTTGTGAGTTAATTGTTTCCTTAAACCTGAAGAATAAACTGTCAAATCTTTAGTTGTATTGCTTAAAAAAATGTAAAGGATATAAAACCTCTGATAAAACATGAAGGATAAATATTTATAATTACACTTTTAAATTTACCGCAGCTTAAGAAGCTGCGCGCGCATGGAAGATCGCGTGTGTTTTCTAACCTCTTAAGGTTCTAACCTAAAACAGTTCCGAATATTTTTGAAAAACCGATAATTGTTTTTGGATTTAATTACTAAAAACTAAATATGCCTCCTAAAAAAGCGGCTGGTGGGGCTAAGGCTGGTGGTGCTAAGGCTGGAAAATCGAAGCCTGCTGATGATGGGGATAAGGGTATAGGAGAGAAAAAAGGAGGAACTGCGGTGAAAGTAAGATTTGACATTTTGTCTTGAATCTACAATAATTTGTTGATTTTTCTCGTTTTTAGTAGTGTAGATTATTTGTAAATTATCTTCAGGTGCGTCACATCCTCTGTGAAAAGCAATCGAAAATTTTGGAAGCTTTGGAGAAACTTAAAGCTGGACAAAAATTTAATGAAGTTGCTGCTGCGTACAGTGAAGATAAGGCACGATCGGGGGTGAGTTTGCTAAAATGCAATATTTATTATTAATTAACTGTTTTTAAGAAGAAAAAAGTGAGCATATAAAGCAAAATTTAATGTTTAACTCAACGTTACATCTATTGTTCGAGTTCCTTTTTTTATAGTATGGGTACATTATATTTGATCAGAATTAAAACGTTGAATAGCATTATTCTTGCTTATATTTTATATTGCTTAATAAATCACTGAAATCTATGTTCATTATTCTGCAATAAAAAAAATTATGTTTAGAATTTCCGCAAACCCCATAAAGTTTATTTACGTATTTCTAAATATTATTTTTTATTTTATTTATTTGGGGTTTGCGAGTTTTTTGGCGCCAGTTATAATTTTTAGTGTGTGTGTGTGTTTTTTTTTTAAATACGAATTGTTTCTAATACGTAAAGTATTTATTTTTCATTAAAAATTAGATGCTTAAATACATTTTTTCAAACAATTTATCGTTGTTGATAGCAATTTTTTCTCAGAACAGAGTTCGAAAATCGTAGTTTTTCCGATTTTTTTAACCTCTTTTTCAACTTTACAGTCAAAGCGAGTCAATAATCAATTAAATTCAACAGAAATAATTATTTGAATCATTTATTATTTTGTATAATAATATTCTCTTAAAATAATGCCTGAAAGGTGCAGTTTTTCCAGAATTTTCCCCTTTTGTCGGGACGACTAAAACAACCCGAAAAATAAAATTTCTGACACTCTAAAATTTCCGAATAAAATTCCCGAATAACATTCCCAAACAGCTTATAATATTACAGATTTGAAAAATTCCCGACAGTTTATAATATTGCCGAATTTGAACAATTAAAAATTTTTGTTAATAAATATTATTTATTAAAAATACAATAATCAAATATTTTTATAAAAAAAATTATGTTTAATGTTTAAAGTTTCTAAAATTGTTTGAATTTAGAAATATATTTTTTCCAATTATTATTATTTTAAATTCAAATACTAATTCTAGAAACTGTAAACATTAATTATTTATTAATTATTTATTATTATTTATTATTCAAGAATATTCTAATTCGTTAATATTATAAACTGTTCGGGAATTTTTCAATTTGCGCAATTTATTTATAAATTTTTTTAAAAATTATGTTTTTTAACTTTTAATGAATATTACCTCGCTCTAAGTAAAAAGTGGACAAAAAGTTTAAACTTTCAGAAAAAGCCACAACTTTCTAGCATTATTCATAGAGTATATTATTAAAAATAGAAATAAATCATTTAAACAATTATGATTTTTAACTTGAATGAATACCTTATTCTAATTAAAAAGTGGACAGAAAGTGGAAAATTCAAGAAAAACTGCAACTTTCTAGCATTTCTATAGGAGAAGATAGTTATAAATAATAATTTGTTTAAACAATAATTTTTTCAAATTAAATTAATTATTACCTTGCTCTAAATGAAAAGTGATCAAAAAGTGGAAAATTTTTGAAAAACCGCAACAGTCCATTCGAGACCTTGAATTATAATTTAAATCAATTAATTTTGCAATTAATTCTGGCACTTTGTACACAAATTATGACCCTGTAATTGGGTTTGTGTTGGGTTTACGTAAATAAAGATACAAATTCATAATACAAAACATTCTAGCATTATTCACAGAGAATATTATTCAGAATAAAGTTGAAAATGTTGAAAATTTCTGAAAAAACCGCAACTTTCTAGCATTATTCTGAGAAAATATTGTTATAAATAATAATAAATGGTTCAAACAATTATTTCTGATAAACTCAATGAATTATTGCCTCTCTGTAACTGATCATTTGAAAACAAGTTTAAAAATTCGGCAAAAGCCGCTTCTGTATAACTCTATTCTAAAAGAAAATTGCTGTCGACAATAATGTATTGTTCACAAAATTTATTTAAATATCTAATTGTCAATAAAAAGTAATACTTTATGTATTAGAAATGATTTATCATAAAAAAAACTTGAAGAAAATCATAATTAGCGCCAAAAACTCGTAAAACCCAATTTTGCACAATATTTCAGATTTCTTGGGACACTATAGAACAGACTTATGGGGTTGATGTTTGAAAAATAATTTTTGTTTCGTATTATATGGCTAATTGTGAAGAGAAATTTCGAGTTTCAACTCGATTCACCTAATATTGATGATTCTGAAGAAAATTGACAAAAACTTCATGGGGATTATGGAATTTCTAAATATAATTTTCTTTTCCAAAAATAAAAGTGCATTTATTTTTTTGTGGATTCGAACAAATTTGGGGCGATATATTATTGATTATGAGAACGGTTTAAGACATAAATATTGTTTATTTAACCAATTTTTCAAAGTATATATAAGTATATCCAATTTTTTAAAAATTCTTTAAAGGCAGAAATCATTAAAAAATCATTCCATATTATTAAAAAATATAAAATTTATTATAAAAAGATTTTTCTTTTCTGTATGAAAAAATAATTGTTGAATCTTTCCCCTATTTTGCCCCTTTTTCGTGAAAAATTATCCTGTTTCCCCTTTTTTGAGTGCCTTTTGCGCTATGATCCCTGTAATCTGATTTTTTATTTTGCAACTTATTATTATATAAAACACTATTGCACCTTTTCTAAAAATTATATTTTTAAAGATTTAAAAAATAATTCATTCACTTATTTTAATATCGATAGAAAGACAAATTAATGTACCTTCCGAATGTTTCGGCCAAAAGACATTTCTTTAAAGAATTATAAGGACTTCAGTATTATTAATATTCTTGTGAATGTTCAAATTCTGAAAAATGCCAATTTCAATTTTTAATTAACATTGTTGCCCATTAGCAGTTCGCTTCAAACAAAATTAATTGACAACAATTTTATCCCCATAAATTTATTCCCTTTTAAACCAATTTCTGGATTCATAATTGAAAGAAAAAGATTGCAAACATCAGAAAAATATAAAAAAGATTTTTTTTAAATTAGGGCGATCTTGGTTGGATGACACGAGGGTCTATGCTTGGTCCTTTTCAAGATGCAGCATTCGCACTGCCCATTTCGAGTCTTGGTTCTCCAGTTTATACAGATCCACCAGTGAAAACAAAATGTGGCTACCACATTATCTTGGTGGAAGGAAAAAAATAAGAAAATTGTAAATATTGCTTTCTCTAATTGTTACATACCTTATCCTAATAAATCATTTTCATATTTATTACAGAAATCATCCAGTTTTTTATATTATAATTTAGATAATATTAGATAATAATTT
>CAKNXH010001024.1:104297-120923 GCA_932178445.1 Andricus quercusramuli
AACAAGGAAGGGGGTACAAGTGAAAATAACGTTAGGAACTTAAATTTTTGGTTTCGCATTCATATCGTTTGGTTAAAAATTCTATTTTTCGGTTGAAAATTCTATTATTTTGTTGAAAATGCAACTATATTGTTAACAAGTAATTTTTTAAATCAAAAGTTCAACTACTTTATGAAAATGTGAAAATAAAAATTTTAAACTAACATTTAAAGTATGTATTCCATTTTTTGTTAAAAATTTATCTTTTTCGGTTAATAATTTAACTGTTTACAGGGTGCACAGTCTTCCCCTTTTTTTCTTAGTTTCCCATTTTTTCTTGAAATTCCCCTTTTTCCCCCTATTCTCAAAAAACTTCCCCTTTTTCCCCTTTTCTCTTTGAATATATGATTTTTGAAATTTTACCCATTGTTGAATAATAATTAAAGCAATTATATTACTTAAATGAGTTATTTATGAATAAATAAGGTACACGTTTCAAGTGCAGACCATTGAAAATAAATAGTCTTAAAAAATTTGAAGATGAAACATTTTAAAGCAAGTTGAAAATGTGAAAACTGGAGACAGAAGTTAGTATCCAATATAGAATTGGAACAGTTACAAAATATATAGTACTTTTTAAATAAGTATTAGAAGATTAACACATTTTATTTGAAATGTACAAACTTTTTTTTTTCGTTGAAAATTAATTGTTTTAACACACAATTGAACAATTTGTGTTTGAAAATTGATCTTTATTAGTCGGAAATTCAACTATTTGGTTGCAAGTTAAAATTTCGTTCAAAAGTTATATTTTTTGGCAGAAAATTGGTTAAAAATTTAACTATGTTGAAAATATATTTATTTTTTTGAAAAGCTGTCTTTTTGGTTGAAAATCAAACTACTTGGTTAAAAAATTATTTTTTTCAGGGACCCGACCGAAACTTTCGTTCCATTTCGTTATTGACAGAAAAAATTATTTTTTATTAAACTGTGATCTGCTATCTCTAAATTGACCCAAAATTAGATAATATTTGAAATTACATTAATGATGGA
Source organism: Andricus quercusramuli (assembly GCA_932178445.1). Taxonomy (NCBI): domain Eukaryota; kingdom Metazoa; phylum Arthropoda; class Insecta; order Hymenoptera; family Cynipidae; genus Andricus; species Andricus quercusramuli. The sequence continues at coordinate 105,330 of CAKNXH010001024.1, forward strand.
ATCAAAATTACTTTTTTTAGCTGGCAGTAACGAAATCAAACGAACGTTTCGGTCGGGTCCCTGATTTTTTAAAACTGAAAATTGCAATTTTTGATTGAAAATTATTTTTTGTATTGAAAGCTTATATTTTTGAGTTAAAAATTCGAATGTATTATAGAAAGTTCTTTTTTTGGCTCAAAAATTCCAAAATTTGGTAGAAAATTGGTTTTTCTATTTGAAAATTATTTTCCTGAAAGGAATATGTAGCAATTCCATTTTTGGTTGAAAGTTGATCTTTTTTACTTTAAAAATTCAAATATTTGGTTGAAAATTTATGTAATTTGTTAAAAATTCGTTCCTTTTTGTAGAAAAATAATCTTCTTGCTTTAAAAGTCGACATTTTGAATACAGTTTTTTTTTATTGACTAAAAAATATTTTCTGGTTGAAACCTTAACTCTTGTTGAAAATTCGTGTTTCCGGATTAAAGATTCAATTTTGAACTAATTAGTTCAATTAACTAATTCGTTAAAAATTCATTTTTTAGTTAATAATTCATCATTTTGATTAAAGTTTGTGTTTGTTTGTTAAAAACTAGGGGCTTTAACTAAAAATTTTAAAGTTTGGTTGAAAATTAACTTTTTAATTTAAAATTCATATTTTCTTGTTGAAAAATTAACTGCATTGTAGATAATTCTTCTTTCAGGCTTCAAAATTCAACAATTTGTGAGAAAATTCAGTTTTTTCAATTAAAAATTAATTTTTTGAAACGAAAATGTAACTATTCGATTTTTGGTTAAAAACTGACGTTCTTAATTCAACAACTTTGTTCAAAAATTATCTTATTTGTTGAAAATTCAAAATTGGGAAACTAAAAAATAAATTTCTTTCTCAGTTACAATTTTTTTGAAAGTGTGCAAAAACATGTTTTTTTTTTGATTGAGTCATATGCCCACATTTAAAAAAAAGTTGAATATGTCGAACCTGAAATTTATTTTTCTCCCACACTTTTTTATATCACTCTGGATGGATTTCCAACGACCTAAGTATATCCAATTTTTAAAAATAAATCTTTTAAGGCAGAAATTATTGAAAAATCATTGAAAATTATTTAAAAATGTAACATTTCTTACAAAAAGGTTTTTTGTTCTTTTCGACATATAAAAATAAATGTTTAATCTTCCCCTATTTTCCCCTTTTTTGAGAGAAAATCACCCTATTTCCCCTTTTTTGAGCTCCTTTTGGTAGAAATTTAATCTTCCTATTGGAAAATGTACCCTTTTTGGTTAAAAATGCAATTGTTGGATTTGAATATCAACTGTTACATTTTTCGTTGAGAATTCATCTTTTTTTGTTAAAAAGTCGATTGTATGGCTTCAAGTTTAACTTCTTTGTAAAAAAATTAATTCTTTTTATTAAGGATTCATAATTATAGTTGAAAATTCAACTATTTCGTTACAAATTGAACTTTTTTGATGAAAAATCATATTTTTGGGTTAAAATTTAACTTTTCTGTAGATAATTTGCATTTTTGGCTTTAAAATTAGATAATTTTGTTTAAAATTCATGTATTTTCTTGAAAATTCATCTTTTTTCCTATTTTAACTATTTCCATTTTTAATTGAAACTTAATTCTGTATATTGTATAAGTTAAAAATTCAACTATTTTGCAGTATATATATATATATATATTTTTATATATATATATATATATATATGTATATATTATATATTGTTAAAAAGTCGTCTTTTTAAGTAGAAAATTATTCTTTTTTGTTGAAAGGTCATCTTTTTATGTGACTTTACTCTTTTGTTAAAAATTCATCCTTTTGGGTTAAAAATTCATCTTTTATTGTAGAGAAGTCAACCTTCTTGGTTGAAAATTGATCTTTCTTGTTTGAAAAGTAACTTTTTTGTTAAAAATTTAACTGTCTTCGAAAAAAAATCGTCTTTTTGGCTTGACAATTTTACCATTTGATTAAATCTTTGACTATTTTTTGGAAAACTCGTCTCTTTTACTGGAAAGTTTTTCTATTTGGTTGTTAATGCAAATGTTTGATTGAAATTTTGTTTTCCAATTTCATCTTTTGGTGTTGAAAATTCATCTCTTTGGGTAGAAAATCTATTTTGGTTGTAAATTCATCTATTTTGTCGAAAATGCCATATATTTCAGCTTAAAATCTTAGGAATTCAAAGGGTTTCGTATTGAATTCAATAGTTTATCTGCATTAATTTTATTCAAAAGAATTTATAAACGTAAGATCCGTCTTTAACCAACGGCTCCGTTACTTTCGGGGGGGAGGGGGGGGGGGCAAAAATGAAATTTTAGAGGATAAGCAAAAAGAAATTTGAAGGTAATTTTGAAGCTTCCAAGGAATTTCAAAGAGCTTCAAAAAAGTTTCAAGGGGTTTCAAAGAATTGGAAGTATTTTAGTGTGTACATGAAATTTTCCAGGATTTGAATGATTTTAAAGGATTCAAAAACTTTTCATAAGGGTTCAAAGAATTTCTTAGAATTTCGGAAAATATGGAACGATGTAATAGAACCTACATATAAGGTTTTTAGGACATTTTGAAAGATTGCAAGGATTCTCGTGGATTTCAATGATTTTGAGGGTTTTTAAAAGCTCTCAAGGTATTTAAATCAATTTTCCAGGATTTCCGGAAATATCACCAGATTTCACGGGATTTTATAATATTTTAATGGACTTCAAAGAATATATTCCCTAGAATTAAAAAAGAATAAAAGCTTTAAAAAGTTTAAAAGGATTTTAAATATTTTTGGGTACTTGAAAAGTTTCCAAGGAATTTTTTATAGATGTCAATAACTTGAAGAAATTCCAAAGGCTTTTAAATATTTTAGGGTATTTTTAAAATGAGTTGGTGTTTCTTTGTATGGGCTTTAAGGTCCAGTAATAAAAAACTGTGTTTTTTTAATCAGTAATATTTAGGAAAATAGTTCTTTCTCTACACACACAATTAATTTTTGAAAATAATGCAAATGATAAATGGTTTGTTAATACAGGTGATATCGAAATACCTGAAATCGTTAAAAAAACCGTTAGCCTTGTAAAAAATTTCGATTTACCTTTATCAAACAATTAACCCTTTTAAACGAATTTAATAAACAACTGGTGCGGGATGTAGTAGTCTCTAGGAAGGTTTTCCAAAAACAATGCTAATATTTTAATTAACAAAGAGGATAAAGGGATTACCTCGGTGGCTATGCACCAGACTGACTACGATAACAAACTCTTTATAATGCTATCAGACAAAAGCACTTATCAACCGTTAGATCATGATCCCACTAAAGATATTGAATAAATAGTAAATAAAGTAGGGGAAACCTCCCTACAGTGGATAGTGCAGCCTACAGTGGATGATCAATTATTAAAAATACTAATGTATGTAAAAATTATTATTTTAATTTAATTAATAGTGGAGACGCTATACGTGTTGATAAATTAAAATTAAAATTAATTATTTTTCTTTCGTTTGAGCTCTTAATTGATGATTATCCACTGTAGGTTGCATTATCCACTGTAGGAAGGTTTCCCCTAGTTGCAGAATGGGAAACAAAAAAATACATTAACAAACACTTTGCAAAACAACTAAAAGTCTCTAAGAGTATTCCTGCCAGATGTTACGGGTAACAAAAAATTCATAAACCTAACGTTCTGCTTAGACTTATAGTCTCCACGAATGGCAGTCCATCTTACAACCTGGCAAGGTATCACAGTAAAAAAATCTCTGACAGCATAACTTCTACTTCTTGGATAAAAAACAGATTTGAATTTGTTTGACGCATTGAAAATATTAAAATCCTGTAATACCACTTACAGAGTTTAGAAATGGCCTTAGAGCTTGCACCACTAACTCCGCATTTAAATTTAAGGTGCTTCAAGCGAGTCGGTTTTTAGAATAATGTGAAATACGGCTACAAGGATGAATTGTTTGATGTGATACTTTTACCATATAACCAGAAGGCTTATATGTACGCACGACTAGAGCCTTTTTTCGAAAAATGTTTTTTTTTTTTTTGTTAATTGAAACGCACTTTGAAACGGTGAACGCCTGTTTTCGGTGCACCATGGGTACATTTCCAGTGGCGCTTTGCCCTCTTCCAGGTGCAGAAAATTCAGCATATTTTCAATTAACAAAAAAAAATAAGACCATTTTTCGAATAAAGGGCTTTAGTCCTGCACATGTATGAGTCTTTAGATTGTGTCCGTAAAAATATTACGTCCAACAATTCATCCTTGTAGCTGTATTTTGTATTATTCTAAAAACCGCCTCATTTGATGCACCTTAATGCGTATCGTACAAACAGAAATCGGACTTTCCTATGGGGATGGACGATTTAGAAAATAATGCCTAGCAAAACTTCCATTCGAACCTCCACTCTATTTTTATTATGTTGATATCGTAACCGCAGTACCAAAAAATGATGCTGATACAATTCTAAAAATTTTAAACAGTTACAATAATAAATTTAAATTCACCCTTGAGAAAGAAAATAATAATCAAATCAGTTTTCTAAACGTAGTGGTCATTTGCGATGGTAACGGTTTAAAAACCAACTAGTACAAAAAAACCTGCTAGTTAAGATAGAGTTCTTAATTTTTTCTTTCATCGTCCGATGAAATATAAAATAAATGTTATCAACAACCTTGCAGACAGGAGCATCATTTTTTCGTTTCTGAAATATAAGATAGGCTTTCTGAAATATAGATAGAATCCATTAGGCAATCCAAAATTTTGTCTATCTTTTTTGATCCCTATCTTTCTATCTAATTGAAACCTTTTCTATCTTTTTCAAATATGAGCCAGCCCTAACCTTCTGAATCCCAGACTTTCTATCGACATGAATCCATCGCTTATCATCCTCTACCCTTTCCTATCGATTAGGCAATCCAAAATGTTGTCTATCTTTTTTAATCCCCGTCTTCCTATGGAAGTGAATCCATTTCTATCGTTTCTGAAATATAAGATAGCCCTATGTTCTTGAATACCAGTCTTTCTATCTAAATGAATCTTCTAATTATCCGTCGCTATTCTTTTTTATTTATTAGGCAATCGCAAATTTTGTCTATTTTTTAATCCCTTTCTTCCTATCAAATTAAATATTTTCCTATCTTTTTTTCAAATATAGTTGAAGCCTATCCTTCTGAATCCTAGTCGTTCTATCCAAACGAATCCACCGCTTATCCAAATCTACCATTTTCTTCCCATCAGGCAATCCAAAATTTTGACTCTTCTTTAATCCCTGTTATTCTATCCAAGTGAATACATATCGATCGTTTCTGAAATATAAGATGGCCCTGTCTTCTTGAACCCCAGTCTTTCTATCTAAATGAATCCTCTGTTTATCCATCTCTATCCTTTTCTATTCATTAGGCAATCCCAAATTTTGTCTTTCTTTCCCAATTCATGTCTTCCTATCTAAGCGAATCCATTTATATCTTTTCTGAAATATAATATAGCCCTATCTTCTAGAATCCCAGTTTTCGTATCTAATTGAATCCTTTTCTGTATTTTCTGAAATATAAGATACCCCTATCCTTCTGAATCCTAGTGGTTCTATCCGAACGAATCCTACGCTTATCCACCTCTATCACTTTCTATCCATTAGACCATATAAAATTTTGTCTATCTTTTTTAATCCCTGTTTTCCTATCCAAGTGAATCCATTTCGATTTTTTCTGAAATATAAGATAGCCTTGAATACCTTACCTCTTAATACCTCTTCTTGAATACCAGTCTTTCTATCTAAATGAATCCTCTGCTTATCCTTCGCTATCCTTTATCATCCATTAGGCAATCGCAAATTTTGCCTATCTTTTTAATTCCTTTCTTCCTATCAAATTAAATCTTTTTCTACCCTTTCTCAAATATCAGTCAGTCCTATCCTTCCACATTCCAGTCTACCTATCGAAATGAATCCTCTGCTTATCCACGTCTATTATTTTCTATCCGTTCTGCAATCTAAAATCTTCTTTAATTTTTTAATCCCTATCTTCCTATCTAATTCAATGTTTTCCTATCTTTTCTCAGGTATAAGTCCTCTATAATCTTACGAATCCCATTTTTTCTATGAAAATGAATCCTCCGCTTATTCACCGCTATCCTTTTCCATCCATTAGGCAATCCAAAATTTTATCTATCTTTTTTAGTCCCTATCTTTTCATCAAATTGAATCTCTTTCTACCTTTTCTCAAATATAAGTCAGCCCCATTCTTGCAAATTCCAATCTTCTATCGAAATGAATCCTCCGCTTGTCCACGTCTATTATTTTCTATCCGTTATGCAATCTAAAATATTCTCTATTTTCTTAATCCCTATCTTACTATCTAATCGAATTTTTTCCTATCTTTTCTCAAATGTAAGTCAGCCCTATCCTGACGAATCCCAGTCTTTCTATCCAAATGAATCCTTCGCTTAGTCCCGGAAGGTTCCCGGTAGGTGGCTGTCCGTAAAAGTCAGACACAAGTGAAATCATTTCCGCCGTCTATAACTAGAGGGTCGGCAGAAGCCTTTGCAGGACTCAACTGGTAAGTCGTAAAGTTAGGGAATTTTGTTGGTATGCGTATAAACCCTTGCTGTTGCGGGGGTTTGAAACTCGAAATAAATTATTACTATAAAAATAAACATACAAGAATACTACATTTTTGAGTGGATTCAAATAGATAGAAATTTAAACGATAGGTATATCGTGGATAGAAATGGATAAGAATATTTAAATGCGGTATGGATTCAAACACAGTCAAACCTGGATTTAGCGATCCTCTATTAAGCGTTTCCGAGAATTGACACCGCGCCGTGGGGATGAATGAGATGAGTTGCGGGGGGATCGCGATGCTCACTCAGGCGTGATAAAACAGGAGCGTTGCGCTAAGGCGCTGTGTCCGAACGGCCTACTTGTCTAACTGCGTCATGACGTTGCGACAGTGCACCCGAAGCACGATGGCCAGCTTGCGTCGACCAACAGTGGGTGTGAGTCAGTGTGAGTGGGTCTCCGTCTCCGATGCCATAAGCCATCTAAAGCCGATGCCCGATGGGACCGATCGGATTATTTCGTGCGACCGAATGCGCCTGCCTTCGATCTTGACAACAGCGTCATCTGACATGCGAGTGTATATCGCGATGTATCTCGAAGTTATTGGAGCAATGTTCATGAAAAAGAACAGTGAATATCAATTCATTTTAATCAAAAATGTTATGCTACGGTTTAAAATTAATTATTTACTATACAATTTCTTGTTCATATTTAATTTAAATTCAAATTTCTTCTGGACTGGTGGCGCTGTCGTATAGCTACCAATAGGCTCTGCGATTCAACAAAGAAAACAAAAATAAAGTATTGGATAGACAGAGATAGAGAGAGTATGCTCATTTCAAAACGAAAAGACCTGCCATTGGAATAAAATCGGATCGTCTCTGTCTATCTCACATGGCAGAACAAAAGGTCCGATCGACTTCAAGCATCGTAGTCCCAACCTCCAGCTGTCAACTGTTGACGTGAGAATGCCGACAACTGTGTTTTTCGTGGACAGTTAATCTAGTGTTTATTAAAGAAAGTGATTTTCTGTTAAAGAACTTCTTCGTATGTCTGGTTGTGAACTGCGTCATCATCATGCGCTATATGCGCAACAGAGCAGAGGTTTAATTTTATTAAACAGAGGTTTAATTAAGCGATTGACAGCGTATCTGGATCGATTATTAGAAAGTGATAGAAACACAATTTTCCAAATATTTTTTACCACGCAGTACAATCCACCGGAGACGGTTCATACGCCCCTGACTGTTTACGTTCGGATAGCCTGAATTGAAGCCGACCGTCAGCGCCAAACCCGACGCTAAATCCAGGTTTGACTGTATATCGTGGATAGAATTGATAATAATATTTAAATGCGTCATAGATTCAAATAGATAGAATTTAGAAATAAAGTAGGTATAGAAAGGGATAAGATTTATAAATATTAGAATGATTGATAGAAAGATAATTTGACAACAAGGGATAGATAAAGATAGGCATTTATGAACTACAATGATAGAAAAAATGGGCGCTTGTGAACAACAGAGATAGAAAAATATAGGCATTTGTGAACAACATAGATAGAAAAAGATAGGCCCATGTGACCACAAGGGATAGAGTCAGGGATACAAAGAGATAGGTCTAAGTAGACACGATGGATAGGACGAGGAATGAAAAAGGTAGCGTTTGTGGGATGCAAAGTATGCATTCGGGAAGGATTGAATATCTCTATCTTGTTCTATCATCCATACGTTTCTATCATTTTGAATCTTTTTACCTCCAACAGGAAACACGAGTTTTCGCGACGGCTTTCTGTAAATGAAACCGCGTCTTAATTTACTTCGTATAGGAACTTGTACACTCTGTAAATCTGAATCAGCGATAAGTATACAGCTAATTCAAATCAGCGTATATACGCTGGTGAAGCAGCTAAATTTAGCTGCTGATCAGTGAGATTTCACTAATTAGCAGCTGAATTTCGCTGATTTGCAAGCGTATATACGCTGATTTGAATTAGCGGTATACTTATCGCTGATTCAAAATTAGGCAGGAATTTATACCCGATCATTCAAAGGTTCCTTTGTCGGTGCAGGTTCCATTGCAGGAGCATGTACAGTTTCTTTCGCCAAATTCCTGCATAGGAACCGTCGAGATTGCCTGTGCACACGGTGGGCTTGAATTTCAGACAGGTTTGACATAAATGCCAAAGAAAACGGGCAACGGAAATTTGTTCCTGGGCCCCCAAAGGTGTAAAGTCTGTTGAGTTTGAAATCCTACCTCATAAATTAAGAAAAATATCTCAATAATAATGGAGGGAACTTTTATTTAACGTAAAAATGTGCAATTATTCATTTAAATACTAATTAAAATGGACAACGGCATTTTGCAATCTCTGTAAGAAGTATGTCGGAGCATCAATAATGTTTATCCTATACTTTTTCCAATGCTTCATGAATTCACAGTGGACCGATTCGCCTGGGTGTTCTGACCACAAGACAAATCCCTTTCCATTCAAGAATTGAAGACTGTGTTTAAGATGAGTCAAGTCTACGTGAACCTTTAAAGTTTCGGTCACTCCTGTGCTCCCAAATGCTTTGGCAAGCTCACTCACATGCTTTTCACAGTCAGGTCCGACATTTTTTGTAGAAAAGCAACATGTCACAAATTGCCCATTGCTTTTGTAGCTGCAATGCACGGAACTAGCGCCAGGATTCCAAAATCTTGGTAAATCTCTTGGTTATTAAGTTGATATGCATGCTTTAACAACGTTCTGCATTTACATACCCTCGAAAATTTTCCCATGGTAAGCTTTCGAAACCAACTTCAGTTTAATTGGCCAGAGTAGCGCCTTTTCTTCAACCAGAGGAACTAATGCATCCCGAAATATATGGTTCATAAATCCTTGTAATGTGCAGCTCGGGAACCAAACATTTTTCGATGACACACATTGTATCATCTTCAGTGAAGAGCGGAGGATTCTTGAGCTCAAAAATCTAATCACCGCCACTAGCTTCTGAGAAATCTTCGTTACAGTCTTCTGTTTCACATTGTGTTGTAACGTTTTCTTCCTCAAGATTTCTCAAGTCTATTAATGAGATGAAACAATATGGGTACGGGTACATGGATGTTGCCGTCTGCTGTACATTAACCATCAACAGTAATTTAAAATCAGAGAGACACTTGAAAGGAAAGGAAAGGTATTTTGCTTTTTTTTCAGCAGTACCTCCTTCTGAATACGTATTCCTTTTCTTCTTGATATCTGTTTCGGAATAATTTACTGGTAAAATAGATATAAAGATTTTGAAAAACCCTTGTCCTCCATCTGCCATGATTTTTATATCGCAGTTACCAATTTGATTGCGATTATCCAGTACAGTTTCCAATGATTCCCCAGCATTTGCTCAAACCACTGGTCTCATTTTTTTTCGATTTGTCGCCTGTATCGATTTCGTAGTAGTCATCCTTGTATACCTCTAGTTTGTACTGTTAGAATCATGTCTTCATAGTTCGGCATAGCTAGTAGAGGTCTGGTGAAAACATTATTTGCTCGATCGAAAAGAGCTAGCCGGCGAGAGGTGCATATCCTCAATGGAAACTTTAAATCAGTTGAACAAAAATTTGGATTGATGAATTTAGTGATGAGCTTCTCAATTCTATCGGTGATATTGAATTCAGATTTGATCTCACCGCACTTAATTTTCATACAACAAGCAGCGCACATTTACAATCGATTCGCTTCCTATAATCAAATATATATGAATATGTTCCTTTTGTCAAGTATTTAAATAAATAATTACAAATTTTGCCGATAAACAAAACAGCCCTCCATTATAAATCATTTACAACTAATAGGACTGGACAAATTCATTATAAACCGATTGGCATCGGCATATACTTCATAAAAACTCAGTGACAATATGCAATATTTTGATATTTTTGACACAACCCCGTTGCCCGTTTTCTTTGGCGTTTTCTTCAAACCTTCAAACCTTCCGTAATGTTAATGATTTATCATGCACTTTCAAATCAAAAAAATATCCTATCGCTACACTTGACAGTAAAAATGTAGTTTACAAAAATACCTTGTTCTGGTTACGACTCCTTCTACATGGGCACAACAAAACGTCCGATTAAATTCAGAATCCATGAACACACAAAAGACGTCAGAAAACCATATTCGAAATGGACCGCATTAACTAAACATTCCTGGTATGAAGACCACAGATTCAATTTTCAACAGACTAAAATCATTCACATGACTGATAATTGCAGGAAACGTATGCTACTAGAAATGATTCACATTGCAAGCGAACCCAGTACTGTCAATCAAAAAACAGACATTCAAAAACTTTCTTCTTTTTATAAGGCTTTATTTAAGAAACAATAAATAATTCTCACAACCTTTCCTCTGTTTATACGGTTTTATTATAAATACTTTCAATTCAATCAGTTTTTTCATTGTTTTTGGACTGTTGTTGATCCTTTCATTCTTACAATACTTGATATTGAAACAATAATAACATATAATACAAAATGAGTTTTAAAAAAACATTTAAAAATTAAACAAAGCAGTAAATCGGTACCCCTCAGTAACAAGAATTTAAAATGAAAATACAGGAAAGTCTCAGAGTTAAAATTTTCGACCTTCCCTTTCAATATCTCACTGCACTCTGATTTCTTATCTGCACTTCTCCCACTAAAACTTTAAACCGTATGGCCCGTTTCACATAATGCCCTTCAGACTTTCAGAAATCAGTAGTTTTCCAATAGTGACAACAGCAACTAGTCACTTTAGTTACAAAATATATGCTTTTCAAAAAAAGCGACGGAAAATTATATTAATTTTATCTACATCAGTGTTTGGCAACGAATTTTATTAGTGCAATAATGTTGTGATGATTTTCTTACACGATTGTTAAGGTTAGTAATGACAAATAAAGATATACATGGACAGGGTGTCCAGCGACCTTGAAAACCTGGATTTCACCTTGAACTTTTTTTTAACCTTGAAAACCTGGAAATCTCCTTGATTTTTCCACGAGAAACTTGAATTCGACTTTTTTTGTCTTTGCTTTTAATATAGTTATTTTATAATATCATAGATATCACAGTACACCATATTTCAAAGATTTCAAAACATTTCAAAGATTTGAAACGTTTTCAAAACATTTTATAAGAATTCAAAAAATTTCGCAAAGATTTGAAAGATTCATAAAGATTTGAATAATTTCAAGATTTTCAAAGATTTCAAAAGGTTTCAGCAAAATTGAGAAGATTTCAAAAAATGTCAAAAATTTCAAACGAACAAAAAAGATTTCACAAATAAAGATTAAAGAAAATTTTCAAAAATAGTTCAAAGATTGAAATCATTTAACAAAAATTTGAAAAGATTTCACAAATATTCCAGTGCTTTCAAATGAATACGAAAGATTTCACGAATATGTCAAAGAATTCATAAGGGTTTCAAAATATTTCAATTATTCAAGAAAGATTTCACAAATATTCCAAAGATTTCAGAAAATTTCTCATTCATTTCAGAGATTTTAAAGATTTTAAACACTTCAAAAATTTTTAAACAAGTTCAAAAGATTTCACAGAAATTTTGAAGATATCAAGAAGATTTTAAATACTTTGAGAGATTTCAACTAATTCACAAAGATTGCAAGGATTTTTAAGATTCAAAAAAGGCGTGTACACTAGATTAAAAAGATTTTACAACATTTTTCCAAAGATTTCGAACTTTTTTTAAAGCTTTCAAGGATTTAAAAGATTTGAAAAAGGCGTGTACATCAGATTTCAAGGATTTCGAACATTTCACAAAGATTTCGAAACGTTCAAAAGATTTCAAGAATTTTAAATATGCTAAAAAGGGTATAGTAAACCAGATCTCTAAAATTTCAAAACATTTCAAAGATTAGAAACGTTTAAAATGTTGTTAGAAGATTTTAAAAGATTTCACAAAGATTTAAAATATTTCAATGACTTCAAACGAATAAAAAAGATTTCAGAAAGATTTCAAAGAATTAATAACGATTTCAAAAAATTTCAAGACTTATAGATTTCAAAAAGGGTACAGTACATCATATTTCAAAGATTTCAAAACCTTTCAAAGGTTTTAAACGATTTCAATTTTTTTTAGAATATTTCATTAGATTTCACAAAGATTTTATATATTCCAGTGATTTCAAAAAATACAGAAGATTCCACAAAAGATTTCAAGAATTTCAGAAGGTTTAATTAAATTCAAGAAGATTTCAATGATTTCACACAGATTTCAAAAGTTATAAAAAACTTCCACAAAGATTACACCAAGATTTTAAAACTTAAAAAGATTCAACGAATTCACAAAAATTTCACAAGATTTCACCAATGTTTCAAAGATTTTAAGAATTTCAAAGACCTTACAAAGATTTAAAATGATTACAAAAGATTTCACAAAGACTACTCATGTTCGCAAAAAATTAAGAATTTGTTTATTTATAGTTCTGTCTTCTTTAGAAATTGTTGGCAAAAAAATGAAATAGCTCATTTTTTTATATGTATAACAAACAGTTATTTCATTATTTGATGTAGAAAAAGGAAATGTGGAAAAACTTGATTTCTTGACCTGGAAAACCTGGAAAAGACCTTGAATTTTGTTTCTGAAAATCGCTGGTAAAACCGGCCTTCCGTAGTGTGAATGATTTATGTTGCATTTTCAAATAAAAAAAGATCCTATCTCTACATTTTTCATTAAAAATGTAGTTTACAAAATACCTTGTTCTGGTTGCGACTCCTTCCACATAGGCACAACACATTCCTGGTATGAGGAGCACAGATTCAATTTCCAACAGACAAAAATCATTGACAAAACTGATAATTACAGGGAACGTATGCATGTTATAAGACTTTATTCAAGAAAAAATAAAAAATGCTCACAATCTTTCCTCTGTTTATACGGGTTTCTTATAAATACTTTCAATTTAATGCGTTTTATCATTGTTTTTGGACTCTTGTTGATCCTTTCATTCTTACAATAATTGATACTAAAACAATAATTACATAAAGTACAAAATGAATTTTTTTTAAACATTTAAAAACTAACCAAAGCAATAAGTCAGTACCTCTCAGTAACAAGAATTTAAAATCAAAATACAGGAAAGTCTCTGACTTCAATTTTACGACCTTCCCTTTAAGGCCCTTCATCAGAATGTGTAAACGGTTCTGAATTTTGAGCCCACACGGTTGAATATTTTTGTCTAATTTTTTTCATATGTCATCTAAATAATCGTATCTAAAAGCACACAGAGCCGATTTTTTGATAAAATGTTTATATTTTGTTTAATGATCAAAAAACGTGAGAGCATTAGCAGTGACACTCAGTGTTAGCTGTCCATGCATTTCAAATTATCCATAACGAATGACTCTTGCATTGTTATGAGATTACAGCCGATTAGAAAAACTGAGAAGTAAAAAAAAAAGTTTCATAAAAATCTTTTAATATTTGCAGTAATAATGGAAATCTTTAGGCAATAAATAACTTATGTGCATTTACACTGCAGTTTTCTACCAAATTCATGCTAAAGACGATGTTTTTTGGAATTTCTTCCACATGAATAATTTTTAATCAATAAGTGAAGGGTTTCCAAGTGTTTCTTAAATAACGTGGACTTGTTTGAACATTTATTATTTATTTGAACATTTGTTTCCCCATGTATGTCGTAAAAATTATGAAAAGTTATTTTCTGCAATTACTGACACAATGGACATATTTAGAGAATATATTTTCTTCAGGATATTTAGTACTTTAAAAAAATTATTTTTATAAACAATTTTTCCCCGTAAATCGTAAAAGAAACTCAGTGCTAGTTGTTTATGCATTTTAGCAGCATGTAATATATAATATATAATATAAACATTTTATTGAATAACCGGCTCTGTGTGCTTCTAGGAATGATAATGTAGATGACGTATGCAAAAAATTAGTCAAAAATATTCAACCATACAGCCTCAAAATTCAGAACCGATTACACACTCTGATAAAGGGCCTTAAATCTCACTGAACTCTGAGCTCTGATATATGCACTCCTTCCACTAAAACTTTGAACCGCAATGCCCTTTTCTTCAGATGTTCAGAAATAAGTCCTTTTCCAATGGTGACAACAGCAACTAGTCACTTTAGTTACAAAATATATTTTTCAAAAAAACGACGGAAAATTAAATTAAAGTTATCTACTGTGTTCGGCAACGAATTTTATTAGTGCAACGATGATGTGATGATTTTCTTACACAATTGCTAAGGTTAGTAATGACATATAAAGATATACATAAATAGGCTGTCAAGCGATCTTGAAAACCTGGAATTCTCCTTGATTTTTTTTTAAACCTTGAAAACCTGGAAATCTTGAATTTTTCACGAGAAACGTGAATTTGAATTTTTTTTTGCTTTTAAAATAGTTGTTTTATTGAAATGCGAAGAGTAATTCAAATCTTTGATTCTATTATGGAAAGAAAAATCTCGTTTAGAAGAAGTCTTTCTACTGAAAAAAATTTTATTTATCAAAATATAATTTGTCTTTTGTTCATTACAAAATAAAAAAAATAGATTTCGAGGCACTTTTTGTAGACAATTGGAATCATCCATGGCCATAATAGTATATTGTGCTACAAGTGCGGAAAGTAGGCAGTTCCACACGAGTGTGAAGTTTACTGTACGAGCCAGAGGCGAGTCGAAGGGGAGTTGTAGGCGAGTCGTAGGCGAGTTGGAAGCGAGCCGAAGACAAGCCGGAAACGACCCGAAGATGAGCCGATTGCAAGTACTGTAAACTTCACAAGAGTTGAAACTGTCTACTTTCAGCACCTGTTGCACACGATATTTTTTGTAACAAATGGAGGAAATTTTCGATTTGAGAAACAAAAAAAAATAATTTTTTTGGAAATTTATGGTAATTTTTGGAAATTTATGGTAAAATTACCAAAAATTTCCGGTGTATATGTATATTACCGAAAATTCCCAGAAATTCAAGGTATCCAAAGCTTTTTGGAAAAAATTCGAAAATTTCCAAAATTTCCGGAAATTTATGAAAAGTTGCTAAATTATCGGA
>CAKNXH010001025.1:9965-30035 GCA_932178445.1 Andricus quercusramuli
CCTACTTTTTCAGCTTTCGACTTATTGGCTGAAGCATAGGCTAATCAGAAATCATCACTCTTAGTTTACATTCTACTGGCAATGCCTAAGCCAATCCTGAATTAGAATTAATAGACTCCATGTATTAAATTATAAATTTGAAATACGCGTTTACCTCCATCGTATTATAGGTTACTCCCTACTTGCTCAACACAGAGAGGTATGGTTAGGAGGATCTGAGTGAGGACGTTAAAGAAATTTTAAATCATAAATTCAGATGTGCGCTAACTTTGGTTAAAGAAAGGCACACTCCTACATCCGGTGAAGGTAAAGGTAAAGGTAAAGTTTCTAGCGATGAGTGGAGACTGGGTGTTTCGAATGCTAGAAGGGTGAATGATGTTGAGAAAAGACAATTCTGAGAAACAATACACTCAAGGAAACTAGATGTGTTATGCCTGCTGACACAATAAAGATATAAAGGGCGCATCTCCAGGAAAGCATTTTTAGGAGTGCAACTGAAATGTGTGGCACTGCGGTTGTGGACCGAGTGTTTAGTGATGCTTGATGGAATGATGAAATCAATTCAGCCGTTAACGAAAAGAAACAAGCTTATCTGAAAAAGTTGAATATCCCAGATCTTGCTGATGGTGCAAGTATAAAACTAAAAAATTATTATAGAGACAAGAACAGAAAAGTAAGAATACTATGAAAGTTGAAGGAAGCAAGGATAAAATCAAAGCCGAAGATGAAAAGAAAATAGAAAACGCTTTCGTAGGAGATAAGAAATTGTTTTATTGATAAGTGCGGAAGGACTGCGAGGAAGGGAGTAACAGTACAGAGTTAGTCAGCATTAGAAATAGCAAGGATGACATAGTATATGAGGCGGACCATGTTAAGGCCGGTGTTAGGGACCATTTCAAGACGTTTTTAAGAGATAAAGCTGAGGAGCAGCACAACTGCTATATAGTAGACAAGCATCGGAAAACCCTGTTCAAAGAATTATTGCCTCTGAGAGTTGAGATATGATTAAGATTCTAAAGAATGGTAAGGCTGCTGGTGTAGATGATATTTACCCGGAAATGCTTAAAAGCAGTGGCGAATATGAGTACATACCTCACATGCATTCGTCGTCTCAATATAAGGGATATCAAAGAAACTGCAATAATTACAGAGGTATCAGCTTGCTAAGTACCGTTAGCAAAATATATTCAAGAATACTTATGATTAGGGTGATGGGAATAACAGAAAAAAGGATCTGACAAGTCGAACATGGATGTATGCCAGGAATATCATTTGCTGATCAGCTATTGAGCTTGAGATAAACCACAGAAAAAAAGTTTGAGGATAAACCAAAAAGTTTACTGTGCATTTGTTGATCTTGAAAATTCGTTTTATAAGGTGGATAGAAGTAGACTTTGAAAAGGTCCTGAAAGCGTATGGAGTCAATGGATTGCTCGTAAGAGCAATAAAAACAATATACACAGGTAGCAGAGCGAGTATGAGACTGACTGGACAACTGAGTGACTGGTTCGATATTATGTCGGGTAAAAGACGAGGATGCGTTATGTGCTGTTGGCCGTTCAATATATTCATCCACAAGTGTGTAAGTGTAACCCTACTCGACAAAGAAGGTGCGGATGTCGAGACAGTGAAGGTGCGTGGGTTAGCATAATTCGTTGCATTGGAGAGTGAGCCCAAAGTGACGTGGCTGACTGCAAGAGCCGGAGTTTTTGGGCACTTGGGTCGCTTTATCTATATGCCTAAATTATCATAAATTAGTTAGTGGCACTAAATTCTCAAATAAATTTGGGCTTATGAATTATCTGGGAAGAATAAGATCAAGGCGACAAATATGCTGACGATATGCGTCGATGAGCTGATTCAACATCTTCTGTACCTAGAATATACCTCCCTCGAGATAAAGGGGGTAGAGATTTGTTGAGCTTGGAGTGTCTTCGTCGAAGAACGGTTCTGGTTGCAGCCTGATAAGTTCTATATAACACAAATTTTCTTATGTGTCTCGTAAGTCAACATGAAGTCGTCAATGCTGCGGCATTTCTATACCGTTCGGCAGATACGGCCGCAGAGGAGCTTGTTCTCCCATTTGATTAGAGCGATACTACACATGTCCTAGCATAACTCACATCTTTGGTGCTCAAAATTCGTGTACAGGAAGCAGAACATTTGCTTCTACTAAGAGAACATACAGACAAGCCCTTCATGGTAAATTCTACGGCATTATACGTAGTCGAGAGCTATCGGCAGGTCTATCCAACATGTTTCTCAAGTCTGCTGGGTTGAGATCGGAGAGTGTTTAAGTAAGAGCGAGAAATGTGTTACATTACCATCTATGGCACTTCTATGGTGTTGATGTAATGCCCGTCTTGCCGTATGGACAGAGGGAACTAGAGTCCGTTGTGAAGAATGACCAGTGTAAGATTTACTGGAATTTCTCATTTTTCACCACTCAACGTATCAATGCCGGATATTGTCCTCCAAGATCTGAAGATGAAGATCATATACGTGATTGAATTCTCGGCACTAGCCGATGGCAGTATCACGGCAAAATAAGAAGAGAAACGGGCTAAATATTGAACACTTCTTTTTAAGCTTAGCTATACCCTTTGCAGAAATTAAAGCAGCACATCGACGACGCATTGAATCAACTAAGCGCTGAACGAAGTCCTTTGGTATTTTTCCTCATTCTTCCTACAGATTTTGCCATAAATCAGCTTTGTTCGGATGTTTTCTTATTGCAACGCGTATTCCAAGTGCATCCCACAAATTTCCAATCGGATTTAGATCTGGGACCAGCTTCGGCTTATGTTTTGGATTATTATCTTGCTGGAAGATCCAATCTTCAGGCATATTTTTCTTGGAATATGGTAACAATTTTTCAGGCAAAATATCTCGATATATAACCCTATCCATGATGCCTTCAATCTCGTGCAATAGGCCTACTCCGCGCGAAGACATAGCTCCCCAAACCATGACTGACTCACCCCCATGTTTAACTGTTGGAATTTGATATCGGGAATCATATCTTGTGCTTTTGGGACATCTAAAATACTTCTTTCTGTCACTTCCAAACAGATTAGATTTTGATTTGTCGAAAAAAAGTACTTTACACCACTGCTTTGGAGTCCAGTGTTGGTATTTTCGTGCGAATGTCAATCGGGCCTTCTGATTTTTCTTACTGATCAAAGGTTCTTTAACACAAACGCGTCTAAATAGTCCTGCAT
This sequence comes from Andricus quercusramuli, assembly GCA_932178445.1. Classification (NCBI taxonomy): domain Eukaryota; kingdom Metazoa; phylum Arthropoda; class Insecta; order Hymenoptera; family Cynipidae; genus Andricus; species Andricus quercusramuli. The sequence continues at coordinate 13,187 of CAKNXH010001025.1, forward strand.
CAATTAGAGTTTCAGACGACGTGATAATGTGCTCCTACTCACATTGGCGAGGTTTTCATAGCGGAATTCTTGAGCAATTTCAGATGCAGTTTTCTTGACATCCGTAGTAGATTTACGTTTGATGATTTCTTTAACACGTGTAGCTTTTTTTGCGTGGTCTACCAGATCGTGGGAGGTCCGATAGGCATTTGGTATAAGTAAATTTTTCAATAATTCTATTTACAGTACTTTTACCAATTTTTAATGAAGCGGCAATTTCGCGAGATGCCTTTCCTTGTCCAGGAAGGTTTATCACGGCTTCCCGAATTTGATAATTTGTATGTCGCGCAATATTGACCTTAGAATTACTTGATATAATGCGTGAAACAATTGAAGGATATAAAAAAGGCAAGTAGCGGATCATGCGGTGATCTCATAAATATAGAAATACGTTTCGTTCTAAAGCTGTTTCCTACCTTATTTTTTATTAAAAATAGTATACCTAGTTTGCATATGAATATATCTTTCTTTAAGTTAGCCATTTATGAAATAGTTCAGAAAAAAAATGTGGCCCAAAACTTCCGCACACTACTGTAGGACAGAAGGAGTAGGAGTGGGTACCGTACACGTTCTGGTTGCGTCGGGATTGGTTTGCTTTGAATATCCATGATCGTAGCTCCCATAGCCGATAACTTCTCAGATCTCCTTTTGAAATCCTTTACTATCTTCAAAATCTTAAAAATAGTTAGAAATCTGTAGAAATCATCTGAAATACCTTGAAAATAAAATAAGTACTTGTTGTTAGATGATCTCAGAGTTACACTGTTTTTAACATAGTGTTCTAAGACAAGTTCACGTGATAAAAAATGTATCTTTCTTGTAAATATTACCTTGCTCAGGTTGGTAAGGTTGGTACTTAGGTTGGTACTTGGACTGGTCATTCAAGACGCTACTGAGAATACACACACACACGAATTACATATATAGTATTCATAAGCAAACTTATATTCACTCATATTCGAAACAGTACTGGAAAAATATAATTCCATCTTTCTTTTTTCAGAGTTAAGTTCGCAGTTTGAGTGTTTACCTGATGGCAATCCTATTCCTGGTATTCCTCGTGGTGAACTTTTTTCTTCTTCTGCTTCTTTTGGAAGAAACCATATACTTGAGAGGTCTCTTTCTCCTGCTGAGCCTCCTATTCGTGTCAGGTCCAGGTCTCCTGCTGCTGGGGCTCGTCCTCCTCTCAGGTCTATAGCTCCACCAATAAGACTTCCTTCTCCTGACGGAAATGGGTGTGGACTTGAACAACTTAGTTTCATTCGGCTTATACCCTTTGCGAATTCACACCTTATATTCGAACTGCGGAGATACACTTTTCCTTCCGATAAATCAATTAAAATAAAAACAGGACTTGTTACGTATGGGCCTGTGCCAACCGAAGAACAAATTGTATTATCAACATCCGATGGTGACGTCTTTGCCATGTTAGAGACTTATAATGTTCTGGCTGGAATATATAAATATCTTGGTGTAAAGATAAAACGTATAAAAATAAACATGCAAAGTCAGCAAATTACTGGATTGAACCGAGAAGAACTGAATGAAATTCCAGTGGGTGAGCGGCGTTCAATCATGAGGAGTTTTGGAGTAAGAAATAAAATATAAATTCTCGCCCAACATCTACACTAATGATTCAATTAAGAAAATGTAGAAATATATAATATGTTGTTTATGATCTGAAGTCATATCCAGGTCTTACGTAAAACTTGTAATTACAATAAAAAGTCAAGGTCTAATGGTTCTCTGCGCCTCTACCTTTTGGCAATGAGCCAGCCAGTCTCTTCCAAACACAGATGATGAAATTTCATTTTCATTTCCTCACAAAAATATCATCGAAAGAAAATTGCACTACTGCATATTGGTAAAAACAGGGATGTGCTGTTCATACACCTCTACAGGCTGTATTTCTTGGCGCATTTAATTTTTTTTTAATTCATAGAATTAAATTTCCAAGATCCTTGAACTCCTCTGTTTTTAATTTTTCATGTGATAATATATAAACATAGTAAAGAATTAAAAATTGTATGAATATGATTTCTTATCTAAAATAAAATTTCTTGAAGAAACTCGCTATTGATTATGATTAATGCACAACTACTCAACGAACATGAATGATAAATTTAATATACAAGTTCCTAAGAATTTATTTGAACAAATTATTCAGTATATCAGTTTTTTGGGAAGAAATATTTTGTTATTATTAACATTCTGATAGCAATTTAATACGTTCTTAATGTTAGGAATCGGTCTAGCGATTTTGATGAAAGTTGGCTAAATTTTAGTGTTGGATGAGTGAAATTTATGTTTGAAATAGTTTGCCAACTTTCTTATTTCTCATTTCAGTCTCATTTAAAAAAAATGAGTGAACGATCTTCAAGTTTCGGAGAAATTGATGGTTTCAAAGTTCAAAATAACTTCCCTAAATTATATTTCCAGTAATTTTCAGTTGTTTCTTCATAATTTTGTATGACTAGTGTTCACTGATGACATGAAGTAACAATAATTCGTATGCAAATTATTTCTTCCTCCTTTTAAACATCCACACTGTCCATTTTTTATGTAATTACCTAATAAAATTAACGAATCATATTGAATAGCAATTTCAATAATTGGAATCTTAAATAACCAAGAACAACCAAAAAAGCTTTTTCCCTATTTTCAAACTTTATAATGTTTATTTATATAATATGTTTTGAAAATAACCAAAAAATATCGAATGACACAGTTTCATGATCTGCTACACCTTGTCGATAAAAGCAAGTAATTTTATCCCCAATAATATTACTTTAAAAATAAGCAATCAATAATGTTCACTGTGTGATATTATAATTTGTTTTCAATAAAGGACAATCATTTTAATTGTTATAAACAAATTATAATATCAGATATGAATTTTATAGATTTTTCTGTTTCAAAGTAACAAAGCAAATCCTCGAAAGAAACAAGGTTAAAAAAACGCCGCCAGATAATACATTCTTACTAAGATTAAATAATAAATATTCTTATATAATTTCACGAAATAATTTTAAAATGAATTGCTGTCAGAGCGGAACAAAATCGTGTACAAATATCATATATAATTCTAGTTACAGTAAAATATGAATGATTGTGGCACAAAAAAATGAGAATAAGAAAAGAAGATACACAAATTCGATTCAAAAATATCCAAAAAAATTGATCGACCCTGAAAGCAGAACATTCACCTAGACTGAATCAGTGTAATAAACGTTTTACAATAGAATTTCATGAGCTCACTAACATTCGCCGAATACTTTTTATGATTGAAACATTTCTGTCATTCCTAGATTATAATATTTAAATTATTATTTATGCCCCAGAAGTAAAATATCTTCAGCAGTAATAATATGTATTACAAATTTCTAATTCCAAATATTTCTTGAAAGTGTACATTTGGCGGGCTTGTCTTTATAGTCGACTTTCAATTACATAATTACTGAAACTTATTGAATATAGGCACTGTCCAAAATTATTGAAATTTTATGTAAGACTAACCGATAAAGTGTCTTGCTGAGGCTAGTGTTATTAAATTGGTGGAGTCTACCGGCAAGGAAGCTATTTGCCGGCTGTTTTTTCACGAAAAGCAAAATACAAAATGAAAATGTGATCGCTCATAATTATACTGAGAAATTATCGATTTTATCATTTGATCAAATAGATTTTATGCCTCTGCAAATCCTCCACGAAATTTTCTCTACTGTATATCACCCAAAAAATTCTTCTAGCTACGGCCTTGCTGCATTTTTCCGCAGAACGGCAGTATTAATGAGGTTTAGAGCGAGATTAGATAAGAAGTTTCTTTATTTCACATTTTTCTCAAAAATAGTTTTAGCTTTGATTTTTTTTCTGCAATTTTGATTATACTTAAGGAAAAAATGCCCTAGCCTAGCAGAGATATTTCTGACTTTTTGAAGAGGTGGTATCACGTGAGAAGTTTCGTTTCGGAGTGTCTCGTCCCGAAATTCAGGATGAGTCGTCAAAAAGTTTTCATGAACCGAAATAGTCGTCCCGATTTTTCGGGACAACTAGTCGATCCCCGTACTCAACTCCCTGAATTTTTCGGGACGACTAGACACAAACATTTTTCAATTCAAGGATTCATCGAATTTCGTACCTCAATTTTTACGAAATTGGTGAGTTTAAATTTATCTTATCTAATTATTAAAGCTGACGCTTTTAATGCAATGCAAATATCTAAAAATGATATATGTCACGCTCTAATCTATCAGGTAACGACTACAGGGCATACTTCTCGTGCATAATATATAATGGAGAACTGGAATGATTATTAGTCTAACTATTAAGCAACTTATTATTCAATACATTCAGTAATTTCTCCTCATTTTGAAAAAAAAAATGGAAAGCGTTTATACTTTGGTCCTCACCTTGATAATCATCTTTAATTCTATTGGTGAATATAATACTATAATAATATATTTATCTTTTTCTTTTTAATATATGCAAGCTTTTCGCAACCAGAAATTTGACTGACGTAATAATTTCACCTAATAGATTATGAAAGCTTATCTACATATATTGTTAAGTAATTAAAAAATTATACTAAAAGAAATATATTAGTTTTCTGCAAAACAAAATTTGCATCGCAACTACAATTTCAGTACGATTTGCTTTGTACTACCCGGTAAGAGGGCTTGCATTTGAGGGTATCAGAAATTTCAATACCGAGGAATGCCGTTTCTGTCCTTCTTTTTTGAATCACCGATCAGGCAGTGAAAAAATATTTAGATTCCAATCCTTTAAAAAAACCGATCGAAGCTGTCCAATGTAACCTGAAATAAATTCGAAACGTCATTTCTGTTTATAACGCATTATAAGGCGCTTTAAAAGCATACAATTGGCCAAATCTAGTAGGATTATGCGCAAAAATACATCACTTTATCACAATACTCTCGCTTTATTTATATATGGTCAATAAAAAAATATAAAAAATTAGGTATTCAGAAAAATATTGACGTCACTGGGTATAGAAAGGGATTCAGTTTAAGAGATAACTTCTCCTGATATGGGAATTCAAAATACGAGGACGAAAACGGTATCGAAAAGGATTCAATAATTGTCGCGTCACGATTGAACAGAAAATTTTCGAATACTTTTCGATGCAAGCCTTCTTACCTTATGTGTTTTTTCATGTACATTCAGATACAATTTCACCATTTGTCATGTTCCTGCACATTTTCTACCGTCCGCAAAGAAAGGGACCTAACGTGGAAAAAATCGATTTTTAGTTTTTCACACCAATCGATAGTTTTTTATTCGCTCATTCATGATAAGAAAATGAAATTTCCATATCTAAGAATTTCGAATTGTTATCAAACTGCAAAGTGAGGCCCGCTCATGGAGTTCCTGAGTTGAACACCTATAGAATCATTCTTCCTGTGAAATAAAGCTGCCGCGCTTCAGGTCCCTTTCTTCGTGGACAGTCACATTTGCTATGTTCGTGTATCTTACATTTTCTTGCAGAATTCTTCGCACGTATTTTAGTTTTTCCTTAGGGATAGATAATAACAAATGAGATATTTCAAATTAGCAAAATATATCCAGTTTGTTTTTGAAAGCTGCTGGCTAGCATTAAATGAACCTGGTGCAAAGGAACTAACCACAAAATAATTGACCACGTTTTTGCGCATGAAAGACGAAAAGAGCTGAAGAAAGAAACAAGAGTCATTGGGGGTTCTGAATGCAGTACTGGGATGGAAAAGAAAGATAACAAAAAAAGCGAAACAAACACGGATTGAGATTGAAAATTTACAGAAACCAGAAGTGCGACTAGATTTTTAGAATAAGATAAACGAACGCATAGTTGAGGCAACTTCGGTCACACTAAAAGATAATACAAATTTAGAGGGTGTATCAACCTTGTTTAGCGATGTCATTTTTAGAAGTGCGATTGAAGTATGAAGTACTGCGATTGTAGGAAGAAAGTCTAGAGATGCATGGTGGAATGATGAAATTCCGGCAGCCCGACAAGTTAGGAAAGAAAGGCAGAATAGAACCTTGAGCATCACAGGTCTTAGCCATGAGTGGAGAAATAGACTTGAAAGTAATTACAGAAACAAGAAGAGGAAAGCTAACTGACTGGTAAGGAAAGTGAAGATAAAATCAGAACAGAAAAAGAGAAGACAATTTAAATACGACTCTGAAGGAAGCAAGAAACTGTTGTATGAATCTATGAAGGAAAGTAAAAATACACAGCTTGCCAGCATGAGAAACAGCAAAGGTGAAATCCTATATGATACAGACGGGATAATACGCGCTTCGAAAGACTCTTATAAGGAATTATTAGGAGATGAAGCTATAAAGCACCAGAACTGCGATATAGAACATCATGCATCAGAAAACTCAATTGAGAAAATCTGTGTCACTGAGGTTGGGGATATAATCAAGAACTTGAAAAACGGTAAGGCTGCTAGTATAGACAGTATTAGCTGTGAAATGCTTGAATATGGTAGCAAATGCATACCTTACAGGCTGTGCGAATCGATCAATTTATGTAACGAGATTAGAGAAGTTCCAGATGACTGGAAAGAGGCGATTATCTTCCCAATATAGAAAAAAAGGAGATAAAAGCAACAACAATTATTACAGAGGTATCAAATTATTAAGTGCCGTGAGTAAAACATAGTCAAAAATACTTATTGACAGGGTAATGAAAATAACAGAAGAAGGGATATGGGAAGTCCAAAGTAGATTCATGCTAGGAATCATAGCTATTGAGTAAGTAAATGTTACAAATGCAGAGTGATATCGGAATAGTAGTTTGAATGGCTATCGCTCCTATGTTCGTTTGTATCTGAACTTCCGTTGCTCTTATATTACTTCGGATGTACGTAGCTACACCTCCACTTGCAAGTTCAGCGCCGATTCTGTTTTTAATTAGTTTTGTATTGCCTTTTATATTCCCACAGTTGTTATCTTTGGAGTTAGTTTCTTACAAAATGATAATTCTGGGAATGTATTATTTGATAAATATTTGAAGCACTTTGTAGTGGGTGTCAAACCCATCTAAATTCCATTGTAAAATATTCATAGACTAGTTTTCATCTAGGCTTTTGTCCGAATCAATATACTCAAGGTCTTCTTCTTAGGTATTCGTTTGAGATGCAATGGATTGAAAGATACATTATGAATTTTCTTGAGTTCTTTTATTATTTCAATGACCCTCATTTTGATTACTTGCTAACTTAAAAGATGATAAAGGTTTTCAAGTGTGGTAATCAATCCTTCAGTGCTATCGGTGTAGTATTTAACCATAGAGGAGATATCTTCGGCTCCTTGACAGTTTTATATTCATAATTTGACTTGATTCAAGTTTACCTTATACTCAGAAGGAATATTGTCTAGATTTTCTTCAGTGGGTAGGAGCATTTCTTCAAGGGAAGGAAGATTTCAAATCTTAGACTTGTCGTTTACTTTGGATTTCTTGGAGGTTTTCTTTGATTTATTCGTAGAAGAGGCGTTCTGATTTTCAACTTCTTGTCCTATTTTATTTTCTAGAGCGTCCACCTTAAATTTGCTAGACCATGTTGAAGGGCGCTTTTAGTATTGTTTAAGGGTGTTTATCATAGGAAACTAGGACGATTGTAATTCGCGTGTCTTCTCACATTGGATTTCGTCGGTGTTTGGATTAAGAATATTTACCTCCATGTCATCTAGTCTCGAAGGGTTCGAATAACAATTTTTAGCAAGGTGACCTTCTTGTTTACAAACAAATCAGGTCGTGTTTTTCGGGTCAAAAAATATCCGGCACGAGGTATGTTCAAAGAAGACTAACATTAATTCAGGTGATTTATCTATCTCTTCGGGATTTATTGACTTATTGAAGAAGCGATTTTTATTCGCTTTCATTGAAATTCGTTTTTCAAGATTTTTTTGGGAATGACAGGTGATACATTTGACAGAATTATTCTTTTGAGTGGATTGATAAGGGGCCAAATATCAACTTGCTGCTGCCTGATCATAACAGTATTGTGTTTGTCGGTTAGATCCTTGACTATCTCCTTGCTGGATAAAAACGAACAAATTCTGCTGCTAGAAATTCTCGAAGCAAATCTAATTTTAGACTTGTCTAGATTTTTCCCAATACCTGTTATGTAATCCTTTAGTTCAATCCCGTCTGCTGCGTCAATTAGAAGACCTTGGTCTTTTTGGGAGAAAAAGTCAGATGTGGTTGTTGCGTAGGATTTTTTTGATGCGCAAGACATGTTCAGTTTTTGGCTTGCTGGGGGAGTAACTTTGGTTTGATGATACGATTGCATTTGAGAGAGGGGGGGGGGAGTGCAGCTGCACTTCTCCAATGGTTTTTAGTATGCAATTACGTAATCCTTAAACACTGGCACTGTATGAAATTCTGTACAACACCAAAACTCTTGGAACGCTCGAAACTGTAGCCGCTCGCTGTAGGCACAACCCTTGCGTCGGCAGTCAAGCTGATACTGGTGTTGAATTGGTTTCATCTCAATGATGACTCGATTACATAAAATCCTCATAGTTTTTTTGTTTCTTAGCCTGTACATCTCAGCATTTAAAAAGCCCTATCTTTGCGGGACAGGGCGGGAAGCGAAACCCTTCAAATTTTTCGAAAAATTTATACAAATCAGTCTTTTTTAAATATCTCGCGTCAAGTGCATGTTACGTTGTATACCCTTTGAGATTAAAAAAGAAGAAAAAATCTCTACAAAAGTGGAGAAAACAAAGTGTTCTATAGGTCCCAAAATATAGCGTGACGAAGTTTTTTCTTTTTCTATTTTGTGCGGAAATATTTTTCTTTTCAGTTTTTCTACCAATTTTAATATTTTTCCACAACTCACATAACAACAGTCTGAAGACGAATTCAAGTCGATTCGATTCCACGTAAACTGAAATAAAAGAAAAATGTTTAGTTTTCTTGAATAGCTCAATCCCAATGCATCTCGAAATAAAACTGTTTAGAGAGAAAAAAATGCGCATGAAATTTTTCACAAAATTATTACAAAATGAGAAAAGAACAAGAGCAAACTTTAACGCCCATATTTCCGAATGTATTGCATTTCGAATATTTATTGTTCCAGGATAGAAAATTTGTAGTTTGCGATACCAGTGTTAAGTTAGTCATGACCTATTCAATACTACAGTTGGCAATTACATAATTTTGGAATAAATTTTTTTCCCGATGAATAATTTTAAAGAAACATTTTAAAGTATTGTGTTGATCAAACAAACTTGAACAAACTTAAATTATTTCCAATGGAATTATTTCTCAATGGAACAACATATTCTAAAAGAAGACATCACGAAGTATTTCAAGGAAAATTATAAAAAGTTTCAATAACGTGATATTATTTCTGGATATTTTAAAAGAAACATCTCGTTAGCCTTCATCAAAAATCAGTGATTTTTCCTAAAAAAGATCAATTTTGTTGGCGACAAATGAAAAAATTACCTCAAATTCTTAGCTTTTTAGACATTTTCAAAGATTTTGGTTCATTACAAAACTATGCAATACTATAGGCGAATTGCATACAAATTATAAAATAAATATAAAAAATCGTTTGGAATCATTTCCTTCTATATAGTGTAGAACAAAAAAAAATAAATAAGGAATAAATAAAATAACGAAAAAAATTTCAAAAATATAAATGATCGAATTATAAAATTATAATAATTTGAAATAAAGAGATTTTTAATCAACAAAAAACAAAATTCCCTCCTTAAAAATATCCGAAACTCAAATTGCTTGACTTCGAAAACAAATTATAAAATTGATAAATTATGCAGTTACCGAATTATGAAATAAACGAAATATTGAAGCCTCACAAATATTTTAACCCCCGAAATTCAAAACTGCCTAACATACTCAATTGATTAATAATTCATGAGTTATCTAAGAAATCATGAATAAAATGAACTATTAAATTATTAATTAATTGATAAATTAATAATTATTCACTGTAATTTTGAATTTCGGAAAATTGAAATTTCAGGAATTGAAATGTTCGTGCGAACATTATCATCATGTGGGAACATTATATCATCCGTTATATTTTATAATCGGAAGTAATAATATGAATATGAAACTAATAAATAAATGAATGTTGGGTAGCGAAGGGCAAGATGGGCATAGGGGATCAGATGAGCCATTCAATTTTCTCGTGGGCCATCATTTTTGTTTGTAGCTGTTTCTGTACTAATATCTGGAATGATGTTCTACTACCTTTTTTGAAAACTTTTTGCCTTATAATTAATAAATTTCGGAAAAACAAGTGTTGAAATTTAAAAATTTGTATTCTGCTTTTTTTATATTTTTTATAAAGGCCAAGAATCACTCAAAATCACACATGAGATGTTCGTCCGGCGGTTCCCTACTAGCACGAAACGTTCTTGAAATGTTCCTGAAACGTTGAGAGGGGACCTTCGGAGCTCCAGCGCAACGCTCTCGGAACATATAAAATGTCAGCCGCTTAGGAACGTTCCAAGAACATTTTACTGCAATTATTAAAAATGTATGCCAATTCGATAAGTATCAAAGCCAAGAAACATTGCAGAAACTTTTTAAGCTGATTCGTAGACATAAAATTGAGGGCATTCATTGAAAAATGAGCAAATTTAAAGTTTATTTATGAAACTTTGAAAAATAATAATTCATTCATTCCAATTTGCAAAATGTAGCGTATAGCAAATTGTTATCGAAATTACATTCTTAGTTGATTTCGTAAAAAAATTGAGCCTATTCGTTGACAAATATCCAAACTATAAATTTGTCTATGCAAATTGTTTGAACAATTGAAGAATAGCATCCATTTTCAATTATTCGCAATTAAAAATTAATTTCCTTAAAATTCATACAAAAAATCTGGATTTCATTGAACTGGACAATGCTAATCCCGCAAAATATCCGTTCTTCATAAATTGGTTTATAACGTAATAAACCATTTTTTCTATTCAATCCCACCCACTGGCAATCATTTACAGATTGTTTTTGCAGAGATATAAGCAATAATCTGAGAAAAAGGTCTAAATCAAATGAACCGAATATAATTCGGAATTATTCGAATATAATTTTCTAATTCTATTATATTAATTTATTATTCATTCTGTTATAAAATAAGAAATATCGTTTAAATAATTCTATAATCTTCATACTATGTGTAGTGATTAATATTCTTATTATCATAAAATTATCGTATGAAAAAGGTGAGTTTGTCAGTCCTTTCAAAAATCAATAGCATTTTTGATGCTTAAAAGAAGAGCAGCAATTTCTATCAAAAAATGGTTATAAAGAAGACTTTGTAGTTGCTTCTAAAAAATGAAATTTTCTCTCGAAATTGTCTGAAATCTCTGAATTTTTCTGAGACATATCAAAAATATTTAGAAGCGACTTTCTAGGTCTCTTCAAAGTACTAATTTCTTCTTTAGACTTTTTTCATATATCATGCGTGGTTTGGCTGAAAAATTGAATTCCCGATTTTTTAATAACAGTTTTCATGTTTAACATAAGCATACCGTGAGTTCTATTAAAAAAAAGTTGAATGCAATTGTATAAGTCTTCTGGAAAGAAAATTTATTTATTTATTATAACAAAGAATGAGGTGAGGCACACTTAGTTCATATATATAACTTTATTTCTCTAGGGAAATCTGAATTTTTCGAAAAGCCCATAGCAGACATTTGTTGCATAAAGTATCGTATGCACGACGGGTAGTACCTTTTTGTAATATTTTTGAAATACTTAAAAATCTGTGAAAATTCGTGAATTCTCAGGCCTGATGAAAATACCAAATTACTTGAAAACTGCAATCCACTCTTTCTTGTTGCAGAGTTAAGTTCGCAGTTTGAATGCTTGCCTAATGGCGACCCTATTCCTGGTGTTCGTCGTAGCGGACCTTCTTCTTCTGAAAGATATCAGTTACCTGAAACGTCTCTCTCTCCTTCCGAGACTTCACTTCGTGCCAGGTCCAGGTCTCCTTCTGCAAGGGCTTCTTCTCATTCCAGGTCCATCGCTTCTTCTATAAGGCTTCCTTCTGCTGTCGGAAATTGGTGCGGACTTGAACAACTAAATTTTATTCGCATTATTCCCAAAACCAATCCGCAACAGATATTTGAACTTCGAAGATACGCTTTGCCTTCCGATAAATCAATTAAAATGAAAACAGGACCTAATACGTATGGGCCTGCGTCAACCGAAGAACAAATTGTATTATCTACATCCGATGGTGACGTTTATGCCATATTGGAGGATTATAATGTCCTGGCTGGATTATATAAATTCTTTGGTCATAACACGAGACGTGTTAAAATAAACATGGAAAGCCATACGATTACTATATTGAACCATAACGAAGTTTATCAAATACCAGTAGGTGCCCGCCGCTCAATCATAAAGAATTTTAGAGTACAGAATATAAACCCTCGTGTGAACCGTTGGCCTGTACCCTATGTTTTAAACTGAGAAAATGTAAAACTATAAAATATGTTGTTTGTGATCCGAAGTCGAATCCAAATCTTACACGTAACTTGTTATTACGATAAAAAGTCAATGTTTTACAGTGCGCGATGCTTCAATCTTTTCTCGATGCCTCATCCAGTCTTTTTTGAGAAAAAATAATCAAATTTCATTTTTATTTTCTCACGAGAATATCTTCGGAAGAAAATGACATTACTGTATTGTGGTCAGAACCAGGAATTTTCTGTTAATATACCTCAACAGTCTGTATTTCATTATGGATTTCAATGCTTTTTTGTAGAAATTCTCAGAATAAAATTTTCAAGATCTTGGAATTCTTCTATTTCTTCGATTTATTTTGCGTGCAACAATACATGATTAACTATAGTTGCAATATTAGCAATTCTACGAATATGACTTGTTATTCTAAAGAAAATTACTTAAACAAACTCGCTACTGATTAGCAGTAATGCACATATACTCGAGGCACACGAAAGTACCAGCTATCAAATTGATACGGTAAATGGATCAAAAGGATGCAACGTTTTGATATCTATATTCATGATCAACTTGATTCGAATTTCCAGATCAATTATCTCTCATTAAAATTCAACTACTCAACACATTATGAAATTATTGAAACCTCTTACCTGAATTATGAACAATAAAAACCGCTTGAAATTAAATTGTTAATCAAATTTGAAAAAAAAAATCATTTACTTGGCTCCGTTTATTTAAATTTATGATTATTGAGGTTGCGGATGTTTGTTTACAAATGTCAGTAAGTCTCGATCGAGGATCAATTATCGATTTGCAGAACTTGAATTTGGCTGAAAGGAATGTTTTTCGAAAATCCTCAACTGCAGGGCGTTCAGAACTGAAATTTAATTACCTTGATGATTTTTCGAAGGACAGTGTGAACCCTCTAGTAGTCTGCGTGGAAACCTATATGATAATTATTAGGGATTCTTTCAGCTTTTTCAATTTGAATTGAAGGTGCAAAACCTCCGAAATGGCATACACTGGATTAGAAAGATAAACATTATTTTCAATAGTTATATAATCATTTATTAATTACTATAATCTGTCAACATTCGCACCGAAATATCGCGTCATGTTCTCGATCTTCACCATTTTAATCTTAACCTTTTTGTGAATTGTTCAGTAGTGAAGACCGTGAAGACTATCGTATCTCTCTGAATCCGAATTAGTAGAAATTTTACCAATTCAATTAGTAGCATTGTATCTGACTGTGAAATTAGTAATTTCATCACTTTCTACTAAATGAAATGGTAAGATTTATGTCAATAAATGAATTAGTAAGGGTATTCTACTAATCTGCTTAGTAGCAGCAAGTTACTAATTCAATGAGTAGCAACGAATTGCTAGGGAAACATAATATAATAATTTTTAAAATACATTTTGCTGTTTTTTGAGTTCTAATTAAGAAAGGTTAATGTTTTGTCAATACACCATCTATTTTTCGTTCCGAAGTTTGTGAATAAATGGATTCTGATGCAAACAGTGCAATTAATTGCAGGATGACTCGTTTGTCTTAGCTTCTTCGAAATGGGTAAGTTTTTGTTTATTATTAGTAATCAGATGAATAGTTTATAGGGAAATGGAAAGTGTCGTTGAAAAAAGTTAGGTAGACTAAAATTTATTTTCAGAAAAATTCAAGACCCTCGAGGAATACAGTGTGCAGCAATTGGCTAAAATTCCTGAAAACCACTTAGATTTAGACACTATGGCGAAACTGGAAGGTATGAAAAGCAGATATTCACTTATTCATATATTTTTTTCTAAAATTTGCAATTAAGTCAAAAAGCTAACCTTCAAAAGTGCACTGGAGTTGACCAAATGCCCGAATGTAAGTTATTATTACATATTCAATTTATATGAATGATACGACTGATTGTTATCTCTGTACAATACGTTTTTTCCAAGTTAAAACGGCTTTTAAATCTTTCGTAATAAAGAGAAAATTAATAAAGTATGCCTTTAGCCTCGGAGAACTCGGTCTAGAAATTCTAATTTTTTAAGTGCTGCCTTAAAAATGTTGCTTCAAACAGGGTGAAATTTGAATAATAGTCTTATTTAAAACAATTTTGTAATTCGTACCAACAAGTGAATGTAAAATAATTTGTTTTAATAAAGTTTCTGGTGTCTAACGAAAATTGAAAATTATGTACTTTTTGTAAATAGTTAGTAATTTCGAGTCAACATGATTTTTTTAAACATAATATTAATAGCAGACTATGTTACACGAAAGTCGATGTGTCATGTCGTAATTAACTAACAGATTGAGAAAGGTTTGATTTTTTGATCTCTAACTTGCAGAAAACTCACTCAACATACATTAGAAGATACGGAGATGGTTACATTTTTTTTATAATTGATTTACAAATTTTAATTCGAATTTTCGGGTTAAAAATTTCCATTTGATTGTTCTCACGAATAAAGAGGTTGTTTTAAAGAAGATTTGGAAGTATTTTTCCATGTTTTAAACTTACACTTTTGTCGCAACCCTTATAATCATCAGATCTAGGAGTTTTACTAAGGCGCAAAAATTATTATTTAACCTAACTTTTTAACAGAATCCAACACTCTTTTATCTTCAAAAAAGCCTTTTCTGAACCACCTCACTGTTAATCTGCGGATACGTTACAATAAAAGTATCTACATACTTTAAAGTGTGAAATTTTAATTTAGTTTATTTAATTTTTTTAACGAAAATTCAAGTTATATAGTTTTGTTTGAAAATCTACATTTTTTTCGTTCAGAATTCATCTTTTTGAAATAGAAATATAATTACTGAGTGAAAAGCTGAACTCTTTTGTTTAAAATTACACTCCACGCTCCCTTATACGATGAGCTCGGGACCGAAAACATTCCCTTATACGACGGAGCAAGGGGGTTTCCGTCTAACCCCTTCCACCAACAAGCTCACGGGGTCGTGCGCATACGCGTTGAATCCTGTGTCAGTCAGAGCTGGCTCCATAGCTCCATGAATATAGCTTTTTTTGCGAATGTAAACATTGTCAGATTGTCAAATTTTGTAGAATTTTAGGTTGATGACATTTTTAAGATAACCCCTTATAAAAATTCGTAATAAAAGTGTTTTACTTCAAAACTCATAAGTAGGTAATCCTAAAGCACTATACGAAAATATTGTATTCATATTTACGCGCAAGACTATTTGCTTCCCGCGCGAACTTTGAGCGGAGGAGTGGGGATGAAGGAGAACGAATTTCCCGTCGTATAGGGGAGCGCCAACTGGTCGTATAATGGAGCGGGCGTATAAGGGAATGTCGTATAAGGGAGCGCAGAGTGTAATTTTCTTTGTTCAAGATTCATCATTTCAATCAAACATTTATCTCTTTGGTTGAAAAGTGAGCTATTTTGTTGAAAATTCGTTTTTACTATAACAGAAAATTAATTTTTCTTGAAACTGAAAATGTAATTATTCCCGTCAAATATTCCAACATTTCAGTTGAATATTCATCTCTTTAGTTTAACATAATACGAAATAAATTTAAAATGTAACCATTCAATTTGAGGTTGAGAAATTATCATTTTTAGTTGGAAATTCAGCTATTCCATTCAATGGTTCACCATTTCAGTTGAAAATTCATCACTCTGGCTGAAAATTTGTTTTTTTTTTCTGGAAAATTAATTTTCTTAACTGAAAATTCAACTATTTGGTTGAAAATTTGTGTTTTTTATTTGAGATTTCTTATATTTTCTTCAAAAGACGTATTTTTTGTAGAAAATCATTCTTCATGTTTCAAAATTAATATTATTGTTTGAAACTTCATCTTCTTTGTGGAAAATGCAAGTATTCCAGTTAAGTATTCATAATTTTAGTTGAAATTCCATCTTTTTGATTGAAGATAAAAACGACTCGGTTAAAAGTTACACTTTTGTTAAAAATACATCTTCTTCAGTAAAAGATTCATCATTTTAGTTCAAACCGTTTTTTTTTCTGGAAAATTAATTCGTTATGTTCAAATTTAACTATTTCATTTTTTGTCGAAAGCTAATCTTCTTTAGGTCAAAATTCAACTGTCAACTGAAGGGTGGCAGATCATAAGGAGGTAAGTGACAAAATGGCAATTTTACAGGAGAGGAAAAAGACATTCTATAAAATCGAATTCGCAATTACAACGAAAAACAAAAATACGCTTCCGAGCTGACGCATTCCTGAATCGATAGCAAAAAATCTTGATAACAAATAACTTACCAGTTATGAGGTAATATAGCACAAAGTTAACAAAATCGGGTTGACATTTTTTTTCACATCGTCCGAGTAGTCTTTGGACAGTGATAAAAAATTAAATAATCAATTTA
>CAKNXH010001025.1:40035-61924 GCA_932178445.1 Andricus quercusramuli
TGACAAAAAATTAATTTAGAAAATTTGAAATTTTTAAGAATTTTCATCACAGTATTGGAAGTACTACCAGGCACTGTAAACTGAATTTTTTCAAACACAAGGTTTTACATTTTAGTTACAATTCGAGAGAATTCTTATAGCTATCTACATACATACATTTTTGTTTGGATGCAGTTCCGAAAATTACTTACCTCCGATTTATTTGGAACTATGTGTACTCACGTATTTTGACTCGTTGATTCGGAAAATGATGGTCAAAATATAAAAAAATGTGATTTTCAGATTCCATAATTTTTTGTGAAGAATAGGACAATGCTCCAACCAGTATATTTTGCGTATCATGGGGGGACGGGAAGGCACCCAGATTACTTTTTAATTAAATAATTTTGATCAAACCCCTACCCTTTTCAAACGTCACATGGGAGAGGGGGGCAAATGGCACAGCTGTGACTGGGTACATAAATAATGTAGGTTACACACCTCCTGATTTCCAACATCTCGTGGTGGACGGGAGTGCACAACTCCCATTCCAAGCAATTCTACACTTTTTGCCAACATTTTCCTTTTTTTCTCAATAAATAATATTTTTTTTCAAATAACTGTGTGAAACATGAATGGTGAATTTTTAGAAGATCTGAAACTTTCACTTTAAGCTCTTTTGTAGATTCTACATATTTTTATTCAAATAAACAGAAAAAACATAAATGTTACAGGTTTATTTGGGGCTCGAACTTCAAAATCAAATGTGCGGGTATTTTTACTATTATTTTCGCAATCATTGATTTAAAATAACTAGCTTCATCCGATCTTTTAAATTAGGCAGTATTGTTTTGAAAGCTAATGTTAGCTCTGCTAAGAAGGTCAAAGGAGATAAGGATTAGCTTATACAGAAAAATCATTTGGAACATTCATTAGCAATGCTACTGATGAAATATTTCGCAATGAGATATCCTCTACAAATAAAGATCGTCGGACAGACAGACAGACGCTATCGCCATAACTTGTTTTTCGGCTTCAGCCTGTAAAATTTTGGATGAATCCAATACTTTCTTCAACTATAGATAATGACAATGTACATTATCATAGAAAATTATCTTATCGGCTAGCACGAGTGGCACTCAAAATTGCTGATGACCTTGATGCGCGATAACTGAGTCGAACATAACGCTAAAGATTTTCTTAATCGCTTATGGAAAGGTTTTTAAATTCCACGTCGAATATCTTCTAGTAGAAATATTTCTGACGTTTTAAAGAGGATATATCACGTGAGAAGTTTTCTTTCCGAAGTGTCTCGTCCCGAAATTCGGGATGAGTATTCAAATAGTTTTCATAAGTTAAGATAGTCGTCCTGAATTTTCGAACAAACTAATTCATCCCCCTTTTCAGCACCCCCAATTTTTCAGAACGACTGGACAGAGCCTTTTCTTAACTCAAGAGTTAATCGAACTTTGTACTTCAACGTTTACGAAATTAATAAGTAAATATTTATCTTAGACTCTGACGCTAAATGTAATGTAGATATCTGAAAATGAATTACGTCATGCCTAGAATTTATTATATAACGACTATAAGACATATTTCACACATATAATATATAATGTAGTACTAGAAAGATCATTGCTTGCTTCGTTAACCAACTTATTCAGTGATACATTAATCAGTTTCTCCTATCCTCGGAAAAAATGAGGAGCGTTTATAATTTGGCCTTCACCTTGGGAATCACCTTTAATTCTATTAGTGAATATAATACTATAATAATATATCTATACTTTGATGAATATTTGCAAGCTTTTCGCAACCAAAAATTTGGCTGACGTAATAATTCTACAATATTAATCTACTTCTTTATGTTCACGCTGAACATTGATTCACTGATTTTTAAATTTTCATTATAATGAGAAAGTATATCAGTTTTTAGGTCGTATACACATCTCACATAAAAGAGGGGAAAAAGTTGCCCACAAAAGTGGAAAAAATAAAGTGTTCTAGCTGCAATAGGTTCCGATATATAGGGATATATAGCGAGACATTTGAAGAAAGACCATTAACGAATTACGCTAATTTTTTTTTTGCAAATCAGCATTTTCGGAATCTGTTCAAGAAATTTAAACTTTTGTACTCTATTCCGCAAATATGATTCAATAGTCTAGGCAAAAACTTCCCCTCCATATTCTGAAAAAGAAAAGTAAAATTTGAGTTTTGACTAATGGAATTTCCTACTGGCGTTTTTATGTTTGTATATCGCACTAATTATAACTAAACGTATCGCTACTGGGTGCTAATCAGATGACAAAAGTCGACTCAGAAAACCCGCAGATCCCAAATATGGAAAATTAAGTTCTCTGCCCTTCCCCATCATTTACAAAAATTTATATCCAAATATGCGAATGGTATGGCGAATGGTATGGCAACTGGGGACGAACAGTGAGAATACACATATGTGAGTAAGGTAGGGGTATCGGTGATAGACTATGTAGTCGTGAATATGCAAGGGTGGGAGGAGACGGAGAGATTCGCAGTGGAAGGAAGGGTAGAATCAGACCATCAGCCATCAGGTTTGTGGATAAGAGGCGAGAGCGGTGGAAGGCAAGTTGGGGAAGAAGAGTCGACGGGGGAGAGGGTGAGCTGGGCGAAGGAGGCGATAGAGAAGTATAAGGAGCAGTTAGGGAAGGTAAGCTTTGAAGGAGAGTCGATGAGAGAGATATGGAAGGATTTAAAAAATAAAGTGGAAGGGTGCGTGCGAAAGAAGGTATTCAAGAAGAAGAAGAAAGGAATGGTGAAGCCGTGGTGGGATGGGGAATGTAAAAAGATGAAAATAAAGGTGAAGAGGAAGTACAAGAAGTGGAAAGAGGATACTGCGAAAAGGGAGGAGTACGTAGAAATGATGAAGGAGTTTCTATTAATGTATGAGTAGAAAGGAGAGGAAAATAAGAAAAACCTGGATGAGGAGTTGTTAAATCTTAAGGCAGAGGGGGACGTCTCGAAGATAATAAATAGGTCCAGGAAGTGTAGAGTGGGGATAAGCGAGAAGATAGGGAGTGAGGAGTGGAGGGAGTTTTTAAATGAATCATTTCAGGGCTCAGATTCAAAGAAGAGGGATGGTGGGAGTAGAAGAACGGGAGAGGCAGAGATGGAGTAGTTGAATGCCGAGGAGATATAGAAACAGATAAGGAAGTTGAGAAGGTCAAAAGCAGCAAGGCTGGACGGGATAGAGGACGAAGCATGGTCGTGTAGTACACAAGAGGTTAGAGAGAGACTGAAGGAGGTAGTGAATAAAGTATGGAAGGGGAGATTCCCAGGAGGGTGAAGAGAAGGGTTAATAGTGCCACTATATAAGAAGGGAGTTAGGGATAGACAAGAAAATTATGGAGGAATTATGTTAATAAATACGGCGTATGAAGTACACGCGATGTTGGTTGCGGAGAGGCTGCGGAAGGAGCTCGAGGGGAAAGGAATATTGCCAGAGACGCAGGTGGGCTTTAGGGCGGGTAGAAGTACTATCGACAATATCTACGTTCTGCAGCACGTGGTGGATAGAGAATTAGCAAAGAAGGGGTCGATAGTGTACGCCTTTTTTCTGGATCTCAAAGGCGCGTTTCCTTCTGTGAATAGGGGGAGGTTGTGGGGGGCGAAGGAGGATAGGGGAGTTGAGAGAGGATTCTGAATGGATAGGAGGTTAAGGCAAGTGTGTCCGCTTAGCCCAACGCTTTTTGTTATTTTAATTGTTGATATGGAAACTAAGCTGGTTGCCGGGGTGATAGGAGGAGTCAGGATAGAAGGGGTTATAATTTGGTAGTTAGCGTATGCAGATGAAATAGTGTTGCTGCCAAGACGCGAAGGAGGCCTTAAAGGAGATGATTAAGATGTTTAGAAGATATCTCGATGAGAACAGGATAGAGCTGAATGCGGACAAGTCCAAGGTTATGGTGTTCAGAAAAGGAGGAGCACGCCTAATTATGTTGTCAGGAGGGGGAAAGGGAGAACCAGTGTACGGATTCTAGCGAGGAGTCGGTCGTATAAATGTGAGGAGAAATTTTTGGGAGACTATAGTGTATGAAATTTTCTAAAACTTTTGTTTGAAACATCCTTTTGTAAAATGAATATTTTCAGAGTTAAGTGCAATATTAATGTATGGTGTGTACATAAAGATGGCATAAGTGTCCTCTTATCACAAGAAATTGAAGTTATTATCAAATAATCAATAATTTTGAGGAATATTATTGATATTATTATGATACTGAACTATTATAACTTTTGTTGTTGTTTTTATAATGATAATAATGAGAAATAGAATAATAATACATTGCATTGGACTAACTCCCCAATGCAAGGAATTATATGATTACGTCACCAGTATCACGCAGTGCCACCCACAATAGGCCTCCCTCAGATGGAGGCCATGGTTCAAGAACATAGTTTCAAATGGTCGGACTAACTCAGGAGGGACATCCTCATCTGTCGGAAAAGAAGCTCGCCTCCGCGAAGAGGATTCATGGAAAGGTGATATGAACGTTGGGTCAGTATGCACACGGAATATGCTCATAAAACGCTTCAGTATTCAAGAGGTCAGGTAGATTTTTTGTGCAAAAGCGGATATGAAGCTCTTTATCTAGAAGAGCAACATCCTCCAGCGAACATTCTACCCATTCCAGCAAGACCATCTTTGTAGATAGCCGATAATTCCAACCTGAGGAGTAGAAGAATGAAAATCCACCAGAACGTCTTTCTCAGGATGTAGGAATTAGCTGAAGCTAATACTGCTCTCCCCGATTTGCTCCCCGAAGGTGTTAATCTCTGGACTCTGAACTGTGCAGTTTACGAGAGGGTGGTCTCCTTGCTTAGCGACAATAAAAGTAACAATACTTCAGTCCGCCTGAGTAAGACTCGCGAGCGTATTGCAGAGGTTCAATTTAAAATTGAAACGCCGAGACGGCATGCATCTAATGTTCAGTGCTTGATTAGCTACATTACATCAAATGAAAAATTCACTACAAAAGTTAGGGCATTTGCTCGAAACCAGGAAAGCAAATCACACGCTGAGCAAGTGCAAACTGTTGACCATCAAGCAGCACTGGACGCAATAAACAAGATCTCTCCCAAAAGCGAAAGAACGCTTTGAACGTCCAGTAAATGGGATTCAGGAAAATTCCACCTCCTCTACTCATCCATCCGCCTGTTCAATGACACGTCATGTGCCGTATCGAGATACTTATCACCTGAATAAGCACGCTTCATATATACATATGACTCTCTCGTTAAATTTTGCCAAAGGCAAAGGTTACAAGGTCCAGAGAAAGAATGTCCACTAAATGCTCCGGAGAAGTGAAGAAAAATTTATCGCTAGAACTAATAACTTTTCAGCGCCAGGGCCAGATAAAATGAACAACTTTTGGCGGGAGAAGTTCACTTCCACGCACCAACATCTACCTCGTATATTCACTGCTTTCTTAAACGGAGAACAACCCATCCCACAGTGGCGAGTGGAAAGACGCACGGTTCTGATCTCTAAGACTGGTGATTTGTCAAGTCCAAAGATCTACAGGCCCGTAGCTCATTCAAACACCAGGTACAAGATATTTACTGGCATCCTCAAAGAGAGGATATTAACATCAGAAAAGAGGATATTAACATCAGAAAAGAGGATATTAACATCTATCGAGCCAGTATGAAAAACAATATTTGAGAAACGCAGATGAAAGAGAGGGCTGGCAGGTTGCAGAAAGAATCTGTCAACAGACAGGCGTATTACCCAGGAATCGATCAGGTGTTGACATAATCTGTCCATGAATCGGATTGACCACCGTGGGGCATTTGATAACACAGACCATGAGCTACTTATCAAGCTCCTCCAGTGCCTGGAGGTGCATCCAAAAATAGTGATATGCATTAAAGAGCTTATGCTCTTGCGGCGGACGAGATTCATCATAACATCTAACAAAAGGCATGTGACTACCTGCTTTATCACATATAAGAGGGGGGGGGGACTTTCACGAAGTCTCTATAAGTCCGATACTTTTCTGTATATCCGTCCTGCTACTATCTATTGTGCTCCAAGGCAAAAGCTTTGGATACCTATGTAGCCTGCAAAACAGAAGAGACTATAAGATCAACCATCTTTTATACATGGACGACCTTAAACTCTTTGCTTTCTCAAAAGAGGACCTCAACGTCCTTGTGGCGGCGGTAAATAGATAGTCTTAAGCGATTCGCATGAGCTTCAGACTGAAAAAGTGTGCCTGAGTCTGGCTACACCAAGGAAGACTAGAAACTACATCATTGCGTGATGATCAGGATGTTGAACTCATAGGCGGAAATACCATTCAACATCTTGGTGGTGAAGAACCATATACATATCTTGGGATACCGCAAGCGAAAACTCAAACTGTGCGTGTGTTAAAAACGGCCCTTGGATAAAAGTATCACCAACTTCTCAGAAAAATGTAGGCCTCCGAATTACCTGGGAAGAATAAGATCTAGACGACCAATATTTTAGCCGTTTCTATACTGCTCTATACGTTTGGTGCAGTAGAATGGAACGTCGATGAGTTGAAGCAACTTGACCAAAGCACACAAGATGCTGACGATTCATCGCAGTAATCATGCCAGATCTTCCATACCTCGAATATACCTTCCTCGAGATAAAGGGGATGTAGATTTGGTGTGCTTCTCGTGTCTGCATCGAAAAACGGTTATGGCATATGATTCCAGCGACACTAGACATGGCCTGGCATCACTGAACCCTTTGCTTTTCAAAAGACATGTACAGCAAGCAGAACATTCCACTTAACGCAGTGAAACTGTTGATAGAATTTTTTTGTTATTTATAACATGAGCTTCTTATTGCATAAAATGAAATCATCCGCATACGGATGAAATCATTCGAAATCCAAGGCTGAGGGAAAAAATCACAAGTGTAGCCATACGCAACACACCGCTAAGAGAAGTAACGATAAGACAAGCGTCGAATAAGGAAAAATAGCATTTGATCGCTCATTACAACATGTGAATTTCTCTGACTCTTACTCTCCGTGACAAGTCGGCTGAACTCGGAACACGTCAGGCCAGTGCATTCATATCGAATGCACAAAAAAACCGTTTGTGTATAACATGGGTATACGGAATAAAAAAGATCTGATTACCATCAAAATGGAGGTATCAACGAATCTGTAAGGGACGTCTCTTAGCTGGTAATGAAACAATCATCCGAGAAGCTATCGTACTAAGCGCCGTTAGCGACGACGAGTTTATCGCTAGCTTACAAGAAAGGTAGAGTAACTCCAACGTTACGAATAACGATCGCAAATTACGTTGTTGTTATTCATACAGGCTCATGAGACAAATTCCTTATTTGCGTTACATTGGCATTAACGATATCGGAAATTCAGAGCACAACGTCTATATAACGCTGCACGTTGTCTCACTGATTTTATAGTGGCTTACCCCTCGCGCATGATGAATGTACCTGTAGGTGATACCAGCTGCCGCTCGTTCAAGCAAGAGCCAGAAGCCCCTGGGCTTATTCTTAGTGGATGCTGCTCAGAGCATGCACGTTACGGGTACAGAGAGAGACACGATGCGGTTGTAAAAGTGTTATATTACCGTATACGGTACTGCTATGGTGTTGACGTAACGCCGGTCTTGCCATACGCCCAGAGGCAACTGGAGTCCGTTGTGAAGAATGACCAGTGTGAGATCTACTGGAATTTCTCATTTTCCACCACTCAACGTTTCAGTGATACAACTCCTGTTATTGTCCTTCAAAATCTGAAGACAAAGATCATTTACGTGATTAAATTCTCAGCACCAGCCGATGGCAATATCACGGCAAAGGATGAAGGGTGACGGCTCAGTCCATCACGAATTGGATGCTGTTAGAAGCCGAGAGAGTTGGGGAGGGGCAACTCAATGAAAGCATCAGTGGACACTGAAACGAAATAAATGTTTATATTTTCTTCGTGAACAATAATGAAAATAATACAGTATGTCAGTCATAATAAGAATTGCAGTGATTTCATGGAATCAGGTGATGATAAAAAACGCCAGCCCTTTATCGGCCCTTGAGATGGAGACGCCGTACGTGATTCTATACATCCATCCTCCGAAGAAGCAGACATGTCAGGTCTCAAAAGGGAGGCGGCAACTTCAGCCTTCACTAGAAATAGGTCACGTCAGCCGACAAGAGACTATGTCAAGAAAGCATTCAAAGAAATAGGCTAAGGAAGCCTCCAAGGAAGGTGGACAAGCCACGACTTCACCAAGCAGTTGAGGATACTTCAGCAGCTGAAAGAACAAGACAAAAAACACGGGCTAGCTAGGCCCCCACGTTCGGAATAGGCTAGAGCCTTTGCGGGTATACAAGAACAACCGTCATGAGGCTAGGGTCTTTGCAGATGAACCAGAACAACAGTCATGAGGCTAGGTGTATTATGAGTGTACCAGAACAACAATCATGAGGCTAGGTAAAAATATATAAACTTATTCAGGGCTGAATTTTAAAAAGTGATAAACATAGAAAAGGTTAATCAAACGACACGAGGTTGTATCATTTTTATCTCTATTCAAACAATTAGAAGCTAGATGAACCAGAACAAGTCATGAGGCTAGGGCATTTGAGGGTGTACCAGAACAACAGTCATGAGTCTAGGGCCTTCGCGGGTGAACCAAAACAACAGTCATGAAGCTAGAGCCTTTGCGGGTGAAATGAAGCAACAGTCATGAGGCTAGGGCCTTTCCGGGTGAACCGGAACCACAGTCATGAGGCTAGAGCCTTCGCGAGTGTACCAGAACAGTCATGGCGCTAGGATCTTTGCGTGCGTCCCAGAACAACAGTCATGAGACTAGGGCCTTGGCGGATGCACCAGGATAATTAGGCAAGATTTCTCCAAAAATAACTTACCAATGAAGTAGACACTCTGCCTCCAAAGTTAAAGGAAGCGTGGGCAGCTGCCTCCACAAATTGAACGAGAGTCGGCAATCTGCCTCCAAAAGAGATAGTAGAACCAAACACTGAAGAACACTTGTATCTGCTTCCGAAGGCAAGAGTAGAACCAAAAACTTTAAAACACTTGTATCTGCTTCCAAAGGCTAGAGTAGAACCAAACACTGAAGAACACTTGTATCTGCTTTCAAAGGCAAGAGTAGTACCAAACACTGAAGAACACTTGTATCTGCCTCCAAAGGCAAGAGTAGATACAACCAAACACTGAAGAACACCTGTATTTATAACTAGCTTGACGACTCATGAAAAGCTGCGCACTAAACGCTCACTGACCTTGAAACTGATGCGCGACCACTCGGTCCGGACTCCCAAACTGAACTAATTTTTGAGAAAATCTTGTCTCGTTCTTCCCACTTTCAAACGAGGTAGTTCGTTCATACCAATTACCTGGCAACCCTTCAGGCACCTGCCCAAGCAGAACAATGAGTCGACCGTTGAATTTCCAAGAACAATTACCGGAGCAGTGGTCAAAGACGAGACAAGTCGAACTCTCAACATTTTGTCTTTTCAATAATTTTCCAAAGTTATAACTAGCATCAATTTTTAACAGATGCAAAAGACTGTTCTTCTGGGTTGACTTTATCTGGTCCGTCGACACTATTCCTCAGAACATTGTACAGAGATTGGTTGCTTTAAAAAAGTATCCAGAGGTGAGAGCTTTAACTCCAAAAAAAACAGTGTTGTACGATGTCATCTCGCGTAAATTTCCCACACTTGCTTCCTTCTACGCCAGAAGAAGAGAGACACGTTCCAGTTGCGTCGGGATTAGTTGCTTTGAAGATCCACGATCGTAGCTTCCAGAGCGGATAACTTCTCAGATCTTCTTTTGAAATCCTTTAATATCTTTTATATCTTACAAATAGTTACAAATCTCTAAGAATCATTTCAAATCCTTTGAAAATAAAATAAATTAATTCTATTTCCTGATGCTCTCTAGAAATCCTTTGAAATTTGTAACATTTTAGGACTTGCAGATATACCAAAGTACTTGTTCTTCAATAAGCTATTAATCATTCTCAACATAACACACATGCATTCAATATATAGTAATCCTAAACAAACTTATTTTCGCTCATATTCCAAAGAGTACTTAAAAAATATAATTCACTCTTTCTTGCTTCAGAGTTACGTTCGCAGTTTGAGTGTTTACCAGATGGCAGCCCTATTCCGGGTGTTCCTCGTCATGAAGCTTCTTCTCCTTCTTCTGAAAGAAGTCATTTACCTGAAACGTCTCGCAGTCCTGCCGAGACTTCACTTCGTGCCAGGTCCAGGTCTCCTCCTGCAAGTGCTCATCCTTGTCCCAGATCTATAGTTCCACCTACAAAGCTTCCTTCTCCTGACGGAAATGGATGTGAACTAGAACAACTTCCATTTATTCGGCTTATACCCAATTGGAATTCGCATAAGATATTTGAACTTCGAAGATACACGTTTTCTGCCGATAAATTAATCAAAATAAAAACAGGAAATAATAGCTATGGGCCTGTGTCAAGCGAAGAACAAATTGTATTATCAACACCCGACGGTGACATCTTTGCCATATTGGAGACTCATAATGTTCTGGCTGGAATGTATAAATATTTTGCTATGGTGCTGCGACGTATGAAAATAAACATGCAAAGCCACCAGATTACTAGATTGAACCGAGAAGAATTAAATGAAATTCCAGTAGGTCAGCGGCGTTCAATCATGAGGAGTTTTAGAGTAGCGTACAGAATATGAACTCTCGTGTAAATGACTATGTTCTACATTCTTGATTCAATTAAAAAAATACGAAACTCTAAAATATTTTGTTCAAGGTCCGAAGTCGAATCCAAATCTTAAACATAACTTATAATGACATTGAAGAGTCAATTTCTTATGGTTCTCGAGGCTTCAATCTTTCGTCAATAGAAATATCGTCGGAAGAACAATTACACTACCGATGCCTGACTTCTTTCATTTTTCAATCTGATTTTGCGTCCAATAATATATAAACAGACATAGTGACGAAACTGGAAATTTCATGGATATGATTTTATATCTGAAAAAAAATTGCTTAAAGAAACCCGCTACGGATTATGTATTGCACAAATACTAGGAGATCATAAATTATGAATTTAACGTTCAGGTTTATTTTTCATGACAATTCATTTAGACAAACTATTCAGTATATCAGTTTGTTTTGAATCATTATTTGTTAAAAATAACATTCTGATAATAATTTAAAACGATTTTAACATTAGGAATTGGGCTATTGAAAAAAAAAAAACAATTATGGGGTCAATCAATTTCCTGAATATCAGATTTTTAGGGGGTTCTAGCGATTAAAATTAGAATTGGTTGTGAAATTCATGTTCAAAATAGTTTGCCAACTTTCTTATTTCTCATTTCAGTGACATTTCAGAAAAAAATTGCTGGACGCTCTTCAATTTCCGAAGAATTTTCAGTAATTTCAGTAATTTCAGTAATTTTTAGTAATTAAGATACAAATTATTTGTTTCTGCTGTTAGACATACACACTTGCATTTTTTATGTAATTCGTTAATAAAATTAACAAATAATATTGAATAGAAAGCTTCAATCACAGGACGCGTAAATTACCAAAAGTAAGAAAATTGCGATTCAACATCATACAAAAAGCATTGATTGACACTAAAAGCACAACATTCACCTGCACTAAATATAATATTATTAAAAATATTTTACTTGTGGGACATAAATGATTGAAATATTATAATATACACTTCAACCATATGAATAATTGGAATATTATAATCTAGAAGTGACCGAAATGTTTCATTTATTAATATTATTTGGCCAATGTTAATGATCACACAATCTCATAGTATAGTCTTGAATCGCAGTATATTTCTCCTTCTCTTGCACACCTTTCTTTGTAGAATAATTTTCAAATTTCACTTTACATATAATTATATACGATTTTACTGAATTTCTACTATAATTCTGAATAATAAACTAAAAAATATGTGACTGTCGGCGAAAAAAGGAACCTAACGCGCGGTACTTTTATTTTGAAGTAGGAGCGATTGAAGAGGCGTTCAATCATGGAAACTCCATAAGAGATTCATCACTGTGCAGGTTACTAAAAATTCGACTTTTTTAGGTAAAAGAATATTTTCACAATCTCATCATAATGAAAAGGTATTGATTTTATGTGAAAAATGACTTTCGCGGAATTCATCAAATGTCGACGTTTTGAGGCCCCTTAAGTCAGAAAAAATAGTTTTTACTTCGGTGTTTGTATGCCTGTAGTCGTCGTTGTCGTCGTCGTCTGTATACCGGATAACTTTTGAAAGACTAATTGGATTCGATTGTGCTTTGACACACACTTTCAGAGGCCAAAAATAAAGACCGAGTTCGTTAACCAGCAATTCTGGATGAAAATTCGAAAAGTAAGAGCATTTTCAAAATGTTTTGAACCATTTTCTTTAACTTAGAAATTCCATAGACGGCTATTTGTAGCACACAAAAATTTGAACAATTTATCTTCACGACTTTCTTCGATAAAAATAAAATTGTCAGAGCTATAGACTTTTCAAAATCCCCACAAAAAAACGAAGATTAACATTTTGTGCGAAACAAAGCACAATATGAAAAAAGGTCATGAGACAAAAAACGTTACTTTTTGAAAGCCCTACAAGAATTTCATGATAACTTTTCGACTTTTCTTGGAAAAATCAAAAATGCAAATTTTGATTGCACAAAAAATAATTGATTATTACATTTTCATCATAATGAGAAGATATTGATTTTATGTGAAATGTTTTCTTTAGGTTGATCGGGAATTCTCGTGATATTTATTTAAATCACACGTTCGTTCCACAACACTGCTCCGGCCCAGGTTGCTGATCAATCTCTCTAGCAATCACCCCCAATTAAGAGCATCACAAAATTGTTATTTGTGGTTCCCCACTTGGGCCCACTAGTATCCAAGGTCTTTCTTTCAGACAGCATTCACTCCATTGTCACTCTGCTTACAAACTATTTGTCACCATACTTTTCTGTCCTAACATACTACTCTAGCTTCCTTCACGTCCATGCATTTTTTTCATGCAAGCTCTCGTGTTTCTATGGATTCTTTTATCTCTTTGGATCGATGTCTCATTCACAGATTTTAAACATTCTTACCTCTGAGGATTCTGTCATTTACTTTACTTTTATAAACTTGTTTGGTCAGTCGTTCATCTTTCATTCTTTCAAAATGTCCGAACCATCTTAACTGACTTCTTTCCCATATGTCAACTAGTGTCTTTCCTGTACCACATAAATAATTAATTTGATGTACAAGTTGAATTTCTGAACAATTCATTTAAACAAACTATTCAATTTG
This sequence comes from Andricus quercusramuli, assembly GCA_932178445.1. Taxonomy (NCBI): domain Eukaryota; kingdom Metazoa; phylum Arthropoda; class Insecta; order Hymenoptera; family Cynipidae; genus Andricus; species Andricus quercusramuli. The sequence continues at coordinate 53,367 of CAKNXH010001025.1, forward strand.
ACAACAAATAGGGTTCAGAAAAAATGGGTCTGGTCCTTAAAATGCATGTATCTTTTCTGTACGATCAAACGGTGCTATTAGTTTTTTCTTTACTGACATTTTTAAACAAATTCTTTCAACTAAAATTGGCGGAACAATTGGAAATTTAAATTCTTATTCACGAAAAACCATCTGTCAATGTATATTTTCATCCCAATATTAACTTTTCTACTATGTCAATTGGTCTGTTCATGAAGAACTCCCGGACAGGTCGTCAAAGTATTGGGGTGGGGGCACCGCGGTGCATGTACACCCCTGAGAAAATCCTACATCTTTAAACGGTAGTCTCAGATTGTGATTTTGCGAAAATTTTCTTATCTTATCTTATATATATATATAGGTATGCATACGCCTATCATAATCTGCGAGATAACGAATATTGAACATATGACTCATATATACTCTGTGATGAACACCTAGAACAATTAATAATTTCACTGTAAATAAAATTATTCATTAATACATTGATCAGTTTCTTCACTTCTTGGAAGAAATGAAGAACGTCTATACTCTTGTCTTCACCTTGGCAATCATCTTTAATTCTATTGGTGAATATAATAGTATAATAATATATCTATAATTTGTTTAATATTTTTAAGCTTCCTGCAACCAAGAATTTGACTGATGTCATATTTCCACCAAGTAGATTATAAAAGTTCAACTTTTCAAATTGATGCACAAATCGGGAATTGTGCTCAGACGAGTATATAAATTTCTTGTTATCTAATGAAGTAGGTCATTATTACACGATATTTCTGCAATATTAATATTTCGGAATAAAACGTGCAGAAGCTTTGTAAGGATTTTGAAAGGATTCAAGATAATAATAAAAATATTCTCTAAAGATTTCTGAACAATTTTTACGTGATTTTTTATTTTGAAAAAGCATAAAAGATATTTAGGAATTTTGAAAGTTTTTAGGAGGTTAAAAATATTAAAAACCTGAAAAGACTTCCGCAAATTCATGAATCATTTTGAATTTTCTTTCAAACTTCAAAAGTTCTAAATATCTACTAAACTGAAATAAATAAATATATATAGTTAAAAGTTTGTCATAAGGACAACCGCAGGATTTCGCCGGGATATATATATATATATATATATCTTATATATTATATCTTATCTTATATATATATATATATATATATATATATATATAAGAGTTAATACTTGCGTTATTTTTTTTTAAATTAGTAATCTATAAAAATAAGACTGTTTGAGAATATTTGCTCACAGTTTCAACTTCATCGTGTTCACTCCATCACGAAAGTAATACCTTTCCACACATATATTTTAAAAAGATGATTTGTAACTTGAAGAAAGTAGCTTGTAAATACTTCATGTTTTTTTAGGTGATCTGGCTCACTTGCAAGTTTCACAATACTACCTTCTTATTGTTACATTAAAGCTGAAGATCTTACCAAGGTTCATATCCTTATGTATAGGAAAAAGATTTCTGAGTTTTTCCGGCTTCGTAAAAATTTTTCATGGACACCGCGTGAATCGAGATTTGGTTTGAATGTTCATTGTGTAAACACATATGTAATGTAGTGGTTCCCAGACTCAAGTGTCCGGTCTAATATAGCGGAATAAAAAGAAAAAAAATCGAAAATTCATTTTACAAAAATCAGTTGAAGTTTTAGTTTTTGAGTTATAAAATATTTAGTCTGGATCAATCAGGATCGTGATATCAACAGAAGTGCGTGCGTGAGCGGGATTCTAAAGCACTATACTACATTGAACTGCCGCTCACGCATACATGAATCTTCATACAGGGCTCCTGATTGGTCCAACCTAAATATTTTGTAAATTAAAATCTAAAACTTTAACTCATTTATTTATTTGTACCTGGAGGTCGAATCTGGAAAAAATTCTGTTAGTTTTCTTTTCTCTTGTTTGACAAACCGGTCGATAATTTTTGGAAAATAAATTCCTGGAAGGATATATTTGTCCCTGTTTTGTATTTGTAGTAAACAAGATGCAATTTTCTTCAGTAAAGTAAGGTTATAATGTCTTATGTTAAATCGAAGCTTTCAAGCAATCTCGATGTAGGAGAAAGAAATGAAATAATTAAATGTCTTTTTGTGATCGAAATATTTTTTTATAATTCATTTATTTTCAGCTAGTTATTGTTTTTATGATAAACATAATTTTATTATTTATTGTACCCCTTTTTGGACAAAAATCTCTTTTTAAATTTCATTACAATTTAATATTGATATTTGCAACAGTCATAACGAAATTGTCTCATTTCTCATGAAATCGAAGCTTTTAAGTACTCTCGATTCAGGAAATTAGAATATAGCTATTAGATTTCTTATTACAATTTCATTTCCTTTTTTTTAAACAAGGGAAAAACTACTTTGGCCGAAACAACATTAATTTTTGCATTTTAAAAATAAAATTACAATTTTCATTAAGTTTAAGCTTCTATCCGTGGTAAAAATGCATAATGTAATTAACTGCAAATTTTTTCAAAATTACAAACAAACCTAACATTTTTGAAAAATTTACATTCTAATAAAATTAGGTCAGTTTAATTTTAAAATGTAATGTCTAAGGTAGGACTGATTCACATTACTTTACTAATCTAATTTTTATTAATTAGAAAAACATTTCTTAAAATTAATTGCTGAATAATAGTATATTATGCGCCGAGGTGCATAATGAGGGTCTTTACGCGACAAGCGGCAATGCTCGCAGGGCGATCGAAGCCGAGGCAAAGCCGAGGCGAGATAAGTCCTGCGAGCATTGTAAGCGAGTCGCGTGAAGTCCCGAATTCTGCTCATTGGCGCATATATTATTTTATATGTCGACGGTGCATTTACAAGTTTTGTTGCGAAAGCGTACAGTATCGTAATGTTGTACATTACGATACAGCGGAGTGTAATGTGAAGAGTGATCTTCCGCTGTATCGTAATGTACAACATTACGATACTCTACGCTGTCGCATAAAAACGCGTTAATGCACCGGAGTCACATAAAAATAAATATTATCCACCATAATGCCAATTAAAAATCTCCTCTACAATGATGATGCTCGGGTAATTTCAGAACGATACCTTTAGAAAAAACCGCAAAGATGTCATCTAACTATATTACAAATAACGACCAAATGCTTCTATAGTTTTGGCTGTATGTTTCTATAATATAGTCTAGAAAAAAAATGTGTTTTCATTCTTTATACAGTTATCATTCTCAAATAATTTTTACAAATACATTCTTATACGGACATCTTTCGTCATTTTGCCAGACATCCAGAAAAAAGCTTTTTTAAATGAGCGTGAAGCTGTTCAGATTCTTCATCAACTTCTAATATCCTATGGATATTAGCATTTTCACTTGTTAATTCCTCACCCTTTGTCCTACTATCACTCCATCATTTTATTTTAAAATTCATCTCTGGTTGAAAATGTAACTACTTTGTTGAAAATCAATTTATCTTTTTTTGGTGAAAGGTCAATTATTTCGTTGAAAATAGATATTTTCCATTGAAAAATTAAACTATTTGTTTCAAATTTATGTACTTCGTGCAAAATTGGAATTTTTCGTAAAAAAAAAGTCTTCATAGTTGGAAATTCATCTTTTCGGTATAAAATTCAATTATTCATTTTCTTTAAATGTTTTTTGGTTGGAAATTATTTTTTTTCAAATGAAAATGTAACTATTATTTCAGTTGAATGTTCCATAATTTGAGTTAACAATTCATCTCTTTTTTTTTAAACATTCTTTTTTTTTTGCTAAAAATTTATTTATTTTATTTTTGCTAGGAAAATTATCTTTTTCACTCTGAAATTCGTCTTTTGGTAGAAATTCATCTTCTTGGTCCCAAATTCAATTATTCTACTTCTGGAATCATCATTTTAGTAACAAATTCATCTCTCTGGTTTAAAATTCAACTATTTCATATAAATATTTACAATTTCATTTAAAAATTCATCTCTTCTATTGTTTGAAAATTAATTATTTCAACTTGAAATTTAATTATTTAAGTTTTGGTTTACAATTTATCTTTTTTAGACAAAATTAATTTTTTCGCTTGAAAATTCAAATATTTCATTTGAATATTCATTATTTTTGATGAAAACTCTTATGTTTGGTTTATAATTAATTTTTTCTTCTGAAAATGTTACTATTCCATTTTCGGTTGGGAATTATTATTTTTTCAGTTCAAAATTCAACTATCTGGTTGAAAATTTGTCTTCGTGAATCAAAAACTCAACTATTTTGTTGAAAATTCATGTATTTTGTTGAAAAATGGTATTTTGTTTTTGTACAAACTAATTCTTTTTATTTGAAAAATAATCTTCTGGTTAAAAAATTCCTCTTTTTGGTTGAAAATTCCAGGGTTCCAGTTAAATATTCATAATTTTGGGTGAAAATTTATTTCTTCATTTTTTAAATGTAACTATTCAGTCGAAGATTCACAATTTTATTTGAAAATTCATCACTTTGGCTGAAAATTCAACTTTTTTGTTGAAAATAAATTTTTTCAATTGAAAGTATTGATATTTCTTATTTTTTGTGGAAAATTGATACTTTTAGTAGGAACTTTAAGTATTAGTTGAAAATTGATTCATTTTGCAATGTTTTGCTCTGTTGTGTATTTAATATAATTTTAAACTATTTCACATGTAAAGACCACCATTTTTAATGTTTAATTTCAAAAATAGTTCAACCTGTAACAGTTTTTGGATAGTTAAATCTTCATGTCCATTTCTGTCAATTATTATTGTTAATTTATTCTACTTTTCAATTGCATGAAGCCTTCTAAACAATCTAATATTATACCATTAGAAATTTGAAACCTTTAAAGTTCAAAGGTTTTAAGATTAGGCATTGCAAACAAAATTATTTAAATATTCAAAATTGAGTATTTTAAATATTCAAAACTAGAAATTTTCGAGAATTTCAAATCAAACTTATTTATAGATTCAAAATTTTCATACTGGAAGACATTTAAAAAGCTCATCGTGCAAACATTGATCTCCTTGTAAAGATCTGTCTAACCCTGCTTATTTTGTAATATGACGGGCTGAGAGTAAGAGCGGTGCAAAATAAGTTGCAGAAGAGAAGCGGTTTAAGTTTTCGTGTCAACGCAAAGAAGACTTGAAAAAAGAATGGGAGTGGAAACGGAATGAATGAGCGTCAGAGTAGAAGCGAACTGAAATTATTCCGCGGGGAAAAACGGTTTTGGACTTCAACCCGCTTTGGCTCCCAGTCCGAACTCAACCCGCTTTTACTCACAGTCCCAACCCATGCAGACATGGGAATTTTCGGCCCCCACCACTTTCCCATCTGGGAGCGACACACGCAAACGTAGCGTGTCGCTGAGTCGGCTCTGTTACATGCTGTGTACACCAGCTTCGTGTAAAGCCGAAAATGCACGAGCAAGTATTCGCGACGAAAACAATTGAACAGTGAAAACAAAATACGGTAGCACGTGTTAGAAAATCCGAACACGTTATGAGGGGGGGGGGGGGGGGCGACTGGAGCCAGATATATTGGTTCGAGTGGAGGAAGTTCCGATCACGTGATAAAACAGAGACTCGATTTTTTCCTCGCCTTTCCCACTGGCTTTCGTTCCAGCGTGCGAATTATATAATTGTCAATATTTGGGTGTTCGTGATGTACAATGACACCCAGCCATTTGAATTTGCAATCTATTCTTTTTACTTTCTCATTTTAATGAAAAGGTTGGTTTTATGTAAAATTTGACATAGTCGGTTTTTACCAAATCTCTACGTTTTGAGACACCCTGAGTCAGAAAAAACGATTTTTACGAAGGTATCTGTGCATCTGTCGGACGGATCAGATTGGATTGAGCTTTGTCACACTATTTTAGGGCTGAGAAGGACCAGTTTGTTGTCCAGCTATTTTGGATAAAAATTAAAAAAGTTGGAGCATTTTCAAAATTTTTGCGACCATTTTTTTTTAAATTTAAAAATTCCATGTACGGCTATTCGTAGCACTCAAAAATTCGAACAATTTATCTGCACGACTTTTTTCGATAAAAACCAAATTATTAGAGTTATAGTATTTTCACAATCCAAAAATTAGAACTCAAATGAACATTTTAATCCAAACAACGCACGATATGGAAAAAAAGTCAAGGGAGGAAAAATATGTTTTTTTACAGTTCTGCAAGATTATCATAAAAACTCTTTAAATTTTCTTGAAAAATCGAAAATTCAAATTTTGATCGTACAAAAAATGAAAAATTCAAATTTTGATCGTACAAAAAATGAAAAATTCCATTTTGTGTCAAACTATGCAAGATACGAAAAAAGATAAAAACACAAAAATTGTGCACCCAAAAATTGTCTACAAATTCGTTATTACTCACTTTTTGATTTAGCACGTAGTTTTTGTTTTATTCGTAAAAAACGACGTTAACAAAACATCAAATTTTTGGACAAACGACACAAGCTACAAAAAAAAGACAAAAGTTGTTCACCCAAATAAGAGCCACAAATTTCGCATTAATCATATTTTGACGAGACGCGTAGTTTTTGATTTAATCTTAAAAAATGATATTAAAAATAAATTAATTAATCTTTTGCACAATAAAACACAAGATACAATAAAATGCTTAACAACAAAATTTTCTTCAAATTAGGTCTAAAACATTGCTTTTAACCTTTTTTTTCTCACGAGAAACGTGATGAGATTGTATTCGTTGAAGCCGAAAAAGCTTTAACAAAAGAGAACTCACAGTCACTAAATTTCAGTTGTTGATGGTTTGCATTATGAGAATTAATCCGGTTTTGAGAACTTGTGGAGCGGGGCGAAAAACGAAGCGTTACAACCCTACAATATTGTTTGAACTCTCTGTGCTTCGCCACGCTCTACAAGTACTGAAAACCTATACTACTTTTTTTAATCATTAAAATCTTTAATTATGTAAGTTATACTTGATATAAATATTATTATAATTATTATACTATTATTAATGTATACAGAGTACTCTCTCTATTTAAAATTTCTCCACGGTTTTTTGTCCCACGATTGACCCTGGGGCAGAATCAAGGAAAAATATTCTAAAAATGTGTTCATTCGTTATTAAAATGCTACAAAGACTTACCTTTAAAATTGCTTTGTCCTTTTAAAATCATGATATATTTCTTTACAAAATAAATTTTGTTAAATTTATTTTACAATTGAAATAAAATTGTAAAAAATAAATTTTGTAATGTTGAGATAAGTATTTTAAAACATTAAAGGTTTTGTAAAGTTTTAATATATTAAGAAAGTATATGAGGTCAAGTTAGTAACTTTTCGGCTTTTTCTCCTAAAATCCGCAAAATTGTAATTAGAGTCTAAAATAGATTGAAAAGAAAGGTAATTATCAGAGAAAGATTTCAAAATTATTTTTTTTTCAGCTGAAAATTAAAATATACCCTTTCTGGTTGAAAAATTATATTTTCAGTTGACAAATGCAACTATTTGGTTGTAAATTCATGTATTTTTTGTAAATTAGTCTTTTTTGGTAAAATATTATTCTTCTTGCTTGAAGATGGTTCCATCTTTACCAATTTTGTTGGAAATCCTTTTATTTTTTTGTTACAAATTAATGTTTAATGAATATTTAATTATTCCGTTTTTTAAACTTTCTTTTTTGGTTAAAATTCATTTCTTTCATGCAAACTGAATTCATTTGTTGAAAAATGACTTTACTTTTGTTCACAATTAATTTTTTGAAATGATAATGTAACTATGCCATTTTAGTTGAAACTTAGTTTTTTTCAATCACAAATTCGTCTTTTTGATTGAAAATTCATCTTTTCGGTGGATAAATCAATTTTTTTGTTAAAATTTTTAATATTTTTTTAAACTTCTTTCTTTTTTTAATCATTTTTGTTTTCACTAAAAATGTTACTATGGCATTCTTGGTTGAAAATTCATCTATTTGATGGAAAATTCCTTTTTTTTTTGTTGGTTGCAAATTAATTTCGTTGGAATTTCGTCTTTTTGTAGAAAACTATTCGTTTGAAAATTCCTTTTCTTGGTTGCAAATTCATTGTTTTCCATTCAATTTGTTTGGTTAAAATGTAAATATTTTGCTAAAACATGGTTCTTTTATCACCTTTTTTACCGAAAATGTAACGATTCAATTTTTGGTTAAAAACTTATCTTTTTTAATTGCAAATTCAACTATGGGGTTAAAAATTCATTTTTTGCTAGAATATTACTCTTGTTGTTTGTGCATTAATTTTTTTGTTCAAAATTTTTACTATTCAGCTGTCAATTCGATCGTTTTTTTGTTTTGTTCAAATTTAATTTTTTGAATTGAAAATTTAACTGTTCCATTTTTGGTTGAAAATTTATATTTTGTAGTTGAAAATTCATGTATTTCTTTGAAAATTAAACTATTTGGTCGAAACTTAACTTTTTTGTCTGAGAATGTGACTATACTCCATTTTTGGTTGAATACTTATTTTTTTAAGTTTAAATATTCATTTTTAAAGTCGAAAATTTTACAATTTTGTTCAAAATTTGTTCTTGATTTGAAAATTTGT
>CAKNXH010001025.1:62024-98413 GCA_932178445.1 Andricus quercusramuli
TAGTAGTAGAAAATTATTCTTGTTTGAAAATCCATCTATTTTGGTTAAAAATTCATTTTTTTTGGTTGATAATTTAACTATTTTGTTGAAAATTTGTTGCTTTTTTTGCTCGAAAGTTGAATTTTCTCAGTTTAAAATTCATGTTCTTTGTTATTAAATTATTCTTCCTGTTTAAAAAGTCATCTATTTCAATTAAGAATTTATTAATTTGTTGGAAAATGCATCTATTATGTAAACCTTCTGTTTTTTTGTGTTTAAAATTATTTTTTTAGATAAAGATTAAACATTCCATTTTCCGTTAAAAATGTATCTTTTTAGTAGAAGATTCAACTATATGGTTGAAAGTTCATGTATTTTGTTTTAAATTAAGCTGTTTTGCTGCAATAATGTTTTTTTGTTGTTGTAAATTTATTTTTTAAACTGATGATGTAACCGTTTTTCGTCGATAATTTATCTATTTTGTTGAAAATTTGTTTTTTTTGTTGTTTAAAAATTGATTTTTTAAATGTTGTATTCCTGTTTTTGGTAGAAAATTATTGGTTTGAAAATTAAATTATTTGTTTACAAATTCAATATTTTGCTTCAAACTTTAAATATTTTGTTAAAACTTTGTTTTTTTGGGGGTAATAATTATTTATTTTAATGGAAATACAAGTATTCCATTTTTGGTTGAAACTTTATCTTTTTTGTTGAAAATTCAACTACGTGGTTGAAAATTCATCTTTTTTGGAAGAATATTGGTATTTTTGTTGATAAATTCATTTCTTTGATTGAAACTTCCACTATTTTATTGTAAATTCGATTGCTTTTTTTTATTCAAAATTAATTTTTCGCACCGAAAAGTAACTGTCCCATTTTTGGTTAAAAATTTATATCTTCCAGTTAAAAGTTCATTTCTTCCTTTGAAAATTAAACTATTTTGTCGGAAATTATATTTTTCATTTCATTGCAATTATTTCATTTTTGGTTGAATACTTATTGCTTTAGCTTAAAATTCGTTTCAAAAGTTGAAAATTGAACAATTTTCTTGGAAAGTTTTTTTTTTTTCTTGAAAAATTATCTTGTTAGTTGAACATTCATCTTCTTTGGTAGCAAGTTATCATCCTTGTTTGAAAGTTCATCTATTTTAGTTAAAAATTCATTTCTTTGGTTAAATATTGTTGTTTGGGGTGTGGAGGGGTTAAAAATTAATTTTTTTCAACTGCAAACTTAAGCATAAACTAAAATTTTCAGTTAAAAAATGTATTTTGTTTAGTTATTTCTTATGTTGGAAGCTTAACTATTTTCTTGAAAATTTGTTTTTTATCTGTTAAAAAATAATTTTTTACTAAAAATATGACTAAGATAATTATGCCACACAAAATTTGAAACATTTTAGGCCGTGAAATCTTGTCTCCTGTGTATATATAGTCATCCGGGATTTTAAAACCGGAGTAAATTTGAAGAGGCAAGTCTTGCCTCTTCAAATTTCAAATTTACTTAAATGCTCTTGCCTGGCATGAGCATTTAAAATTTTATAATTGATTCAATTAAATTCCAATTAAATTAATTCATTCATTCAATTTTAATTCAATTTTATAATTAATTTAATTCATTAATAATTTAATTGATTAAATTAATTAATTTATTTTATTTTATACTTAAAAATTTTATCAATTTTATTTTAATTAATTCTATACATTAAATTTAAAATGATAATTATTTATTATCATTTAAACTTTGCAATATTCGATATGGATGAAAAAATAAAACATAAATAATAAAAAATGAAATCACTTGAAAAAGATTAATATTATTAATCTAATCTTAAAATCCCATATACGTTCCTGAAAGACATAATAAAAAATATTTCGGGACTTCCTTACATGCATGGGTATGTCAGGTGTCACTCGCGAAAACAAAAATCAACCCAAACCTCCTGATAACCCACGAAACTGAATCGTGAAGTCGGGCGAGCTCGGCTCGGCCCGAGCCACAAGTTCGTGCTCGTGCATTCTCGGCCTTACACGAAGCTGGTCTACGCAGCATGTAGCAGAGCTGACTCACCGACACGCTAAGTTTGCATGTGTTGCTCCCTGATGGGAAAGTGGTGGGGGCCGAAAAACCCCACGTTCTGAAGATACTGTTTCCACGAGACTACAGGGAAAAACGGCTTGAGTTTTGGCCGCGAGGAGAAACGGTTTAGGCGTCTAAGCCGTTTCTGCCCTTAATGTATTTCAATCCGCTTTCCCTCTGGCGCTCATTCAAACCGTTGTTATGCTGAAGCTTTTCAAATTCGCTTTCGCTCCTCTACTAATTCCACACCGCTTTTACTCTCGGCCCGTCATATATTATTGCATCTCTGTCTCAGATTTTGACAGTAGGACTTGCTCTCGATTTTATAAATTTGTTGAAATAATTTTCTAGATTAGGTGATGATTTGATTGCAAAATTTCACAAATTATGTGAGTGTACAATTGTTTAATTGGTAGCATACATCGTGTTGAAAAACTATTTTTGAATTTTGCAAGAATGAAATATATACTGAATTCAAAAGATACATAGCAGTTTTGAACTTTGGGAAAGCAAAGAAGTTTCGTTTTTTTCCCAAAAATGGATAAAATCGAATGTCCTGCAGTGATCAAATATTTTGTTCCGGAAGGTTTAACGCCAGCGTAAATAAAATAGCGGACCATCGCTTTGAATTTTAAAAAATGGACTGCTGACTTCAAACGTAGTCATTTTTCAACACTAGACGATATAAGCGTTTAGGTCGCCGGAAATCCAACACGACTAAGGTGAACATTGAAAAAATCCACAATAATGTGTTAAATGATCGACATATGAAAGTGCGCTAGCCTCCTGGCATGGCAAAAACCTGAGTGGACCATTTTCACAACATTTTGCATGAAGATTTGCATATGAAGAATCTATCAGCGCGATGGCTGCCGCTTTTGGCACATGTCATGAAATGCACCCTCGCACACATCTACAGTTGCAGTAGCAAAAATAAACCATATTTAGCACCCACTGACTTCTTCCTGTTCCCTAACAAGGAAAAATTGCTTTCTGGAAGGAGATTTTCTTCAAACACAGAGGTCATCGCTGAGACCAACGCGTATTTTGAAGGGTTAAAGTAGTCTTACTATACTGAAGGTGTGAAGAAGTTACAAAATTGTTGGTCCAAGTGAAGTGAATTGAAAGGAGACTTTGTAGAAAAGTGGCACAGACTTTTGTTATGATTCACATCTTTTCTACGTTAGGCCGAGAACTTTTCAAATGACCTTCGTCATTCATTAGGTCACCCTAATGCATAGATGCACCCCTATAGAGTTTTAATTAATCAAATAAATTTCAGATTGCAAAGAAAAGAATAGAAAACTATTGAAGAAAACTTTACCTAATGACCAGAGCCATCGAAATAAAAATTTTCCCCAGAATTTATCGTGAATCTTCCTGGAGTTTCCTTTTGGGAATCGAACGAGAATTTGTCGGGAGTTCAGCAGGAATCTCTCGGGAGTTGAACACGAAACTGGCGGAACGTCCAATCCATGCACCAGGTGTATAAAATACATCTTCTGCAAGAAACGGAGATGTGCAAAACCCGGAACCTGACCAATATTTTCGGGTCTGGATCCAACAGTTTGCATTAGCAGACCAGATCCGGACATTTCTGTCTGGGTTTCTCCATTACCTGACCATTAGTGGTGGACCACAATATATTGACTTGCGCACTACAGTTATGAAGCACTACCGTACGCAGTAGACTCATGGCTGTAGCTATGAGTGGTCATTGTGGGGAAATGCCCTACCTTAATGTTTGGTTTTCGGCTCGTCTCCATTAGAGGGCGCCACTCGAGAACTGTGGAGGTCCCTCTCATCGACTGCCGCGCGTCAACTCCGCACAGTTACTCTTCCTGCTTCAACCCGAACGGACGTATGTCGGCGCATGTGTGGCTACGCGGTAGGCCTCAGCCGGGAAGTTTAGCTCAGTTACTCGTCGTGTGTCAACTAGCGCGAACGTTCGAGTGTTCAATGTGTTCAATGTTCGAGTAGTGTAGTATAGTGAATTGTAGTGTAGCGATAAACCAGTTATCTCAACGCCATTCAGCGCCTCTTGAATCTACGATAACCGTCACCCCTCCTTCCAGCGAAAATAAACACTTAAAATACCAATGCCCTACCTTAAAAAATACAATTGGCCAAATCAGATCAAGTAAAACTTTTACTTCCGCCCTACCTGTAACCACCGCTGCCCTACCTTAAATTCAACTCTAGCTACAACCCAGAGTAGACTTTTATAGCACTTGTGTTTGCGCACTAAATTTATGTTGCACTTTCGGATGCGCAGTAGAACTATGTGTAATTCTTGGTTTCCCACTAGAGTCATGTCGCACTTCTAGCTGTGCAGTAAGCTTATGTGACATTTGTAGTTTATGTTCATTGCTTATTTGCAGTTATGTCACACTTTCGGATGCGCAGAAGAATTATATGATATTTTTAGTTGCGTCATAGAGTTATATAGCACTAGCACTAGTTATATTGACACTGAAGTAATATGGCACTTCCAGCTACGCAGTAAAGTTCTGTGGCATTAGTGGTTGCGAACTCTTATACTGCGTACCAATAAACTACACATTAGTCTACTGCGTAGCCGGAAGTGCGGCATAACTCTGGTGGGTTACCACTTATGCCACAAAGGCTTACTATATAGCTGGAAATGCCACATAATTCTAGTGCGGAAAAATAATTTTCACATGAATCTACTCCGCATCCGAAAATGCAACATAACTTTATTTCGCAACCAAAAATGCCCCAAAAGTCTACTGCGCAGCCGGAAATGTGAAGCCACATAAAATACCCCCAGAATCTTAAGTCAGAACAAGGTCGGGCAGTGTTATCAATAGTGCTGGACAGATCCGTCTCTACCTGATATTTTTCAGGTCGAATCTACTAAAGACCTGAACCAAAAAACACCGGGTCTGGTATATATGTCTACACAGATCTGATTCGAAGATTTCCGTGTGGGTCAACCAGAAACCCGATCCAAATAATACGGGATCGATCATTTTTTCTGTATTTATAAATATTTCTCGCTGTTCTGCATATACTTCTGAAAGATTGTTGAATTTTTTGTTTTATCAGAGTCGCGGGACCAGTTGTTACGCAACCTTTAGTCACGTATAAAATTCATATGCATCACACATACATTTATTGATCTCTCGGTTTCGTGCTTCGTGTTTTCATATACGCTCTGTGGTTACCATTCATCCAAAAGGATATTTCAGGCAGTCTGAAAATTTTGTTTGTGCCCGAAAATCTCATTTTCTCTAATGGTAAACTATGAAACACTCACAGACTTTTATTCAAAATTGCAAAAGGCCCTCGCAGAAAAGTATGATAAAATAATGAGCATTAGAATAGATATTTTAAAAAATATTGGAAGAATTAATGTCAAAAGTAGACGAACTGCAAAGAAACGATTTATTCCACACTACTCATAATCTCATATGGAATTACATAAAAATAGTAGAATTAGAAAGGATCTGTATTACCATCGGAGTTTGGTAACGATCTATCATGTGTAGATATCTTTCACTAGTGTGGAACTGGATATTAACAATATCGATATAAGGTAACTCCTTAAAATCAGAAATTCTCAGCGTCTTTTCAGACTAGATGTTGCGAATCTCTGTTATTTGAGGAGTTATCTCAAATCGGTATTGTTGATTTCGAGTTTCAGAGTCAGTCATTACCAACTCCGACGATAATACTGGTGCCTTCTGATTTAACTTGTAATAAAATGTAACACCTTGCTATGAAAAGCGTATATCTGGAAAAAAGTATCTGCCTTCGATCTTTCTAGCAGCTCAGTGGTAAAAGCACCCGACCGGCAATCGGAAGACCTGTGGTTTGATTCCCAGCGGAGCTGAGAAGAAAGATCCCTCTTCAGGAAAATACAAATTTTAAGTCTTTATAATCTTTTAACTCCTTTTGATTTCCTTCGCAATCTTCAAAATCTTTGAAATAGTTAGAAACCTGCAAAACTCTTCCAAAATCCCTTGAAAATAAAATAAATTAAATTTATCGCCTGAAGCTCTCTAGAAATTTTTTGAAACTCATAAAATATCAGGACTGATGGAAATAACAACAAGCTTAAAAACATCAATTCCTCTCTTTCCTGTTGCAGAGTTAAGTTCACAATTTGAATGCTTACCGAATGGCGCACCTATTGCTGGTGTTCCTCGTGGAAGACCTTCTTCTTCTTCTGAACAAAATCACTTACCTGAGAGGTCTCTTCCTCCTGCTGAGCCTCCTGTGCGTGACAGGTCCAGGTCTCCTTCTGCATCGGCTTGTCCTCCTTCCAGATCTATAGCTTCACCCATAAGGCTTCCTTCTCCTGACGGAAATGGATGCGAAATTGATCAACTCAGATTTATTCGACTTATTCCTCTTGCGAATTTGCAGCAGACATTCGAACTTCAAAGATACACTTTTCCTGCCAATAAATCAATTAAAATAAAAACAGGATTTCATACTTTTGGGCCTGTGCAAACAGGAGAAGAAATTGTATTATCAACATCTGATGGTGACGTCTTCGCCATATTAAAAACTCATAATTCTCTGGTTGGAATGTATAAATATATTGGCAAAAAGATAAAACGTGTGAAAATAAACATGAAAAGCCAGATGATTACCGAAGTGAACCAAGAAGAAGTAGATGCTACTCCAGTAGGTCTGAACCGCTCAATCATGAGGAGTTTCAGAGTAGAGAATATAAACCCTCGTATAAACAACAATCTTCTACACTATTCACGGAATTAATGAAATGTAAAATTGTAAAAGATAACATGCAGTACATACAATACAATGTATGTAATAAGATGATTTTAAAATGTGATTTCGAATCAGTTTTTAAGATTTCATGACATTTTCAAGCCGTTTAAAAGATTTGAAAGATTCCTGACATGGAGTAAAGAATTTTGGAAAGAAATATAATTCTAAACAAGAACTGAATTTTTTTTTAATTCGCTTCCTCCAAACCAGGTATTGAAATTATTTTCCAAACTCCCGTTTCATGTCAAAAATTCTCTGTTCCAAGTGAAATAATAATTCCTGACGGAAATTCCTTCTTTCAAGTCACCATTACATTTATTTAAAAAAATTTCCAGTTCGAAGTGTGAGTTTAAGTTATTTGCAGCATTTTTCATTATAAATGAGAAATATAGTCTTTGATAGAATCGAAGAAGAATAGTCTTTCTGTCTGAGTCTGGTGGAATATCAAATCGAAAGCAACAGTCACAGTGACAACTTGGCCTACGGTTAACCCCGCTTTTTCGAACATTATACGATTATCGTCACAAAGTTTATGACTTGAAAGGAGCGAATCAACAGCATTAACTTGTTTAATGTTGATGACATTAGAAAATGTATTCGACTTCCATATCAAGGAGGAAATCCTATCGGATAAACCCCTTTGTGGTAATCAGTTTGCCTCACAGAAAGGCAAATCAGCTACTGACGCTCTTGATGCATCCACCCACCGCATTCATGAAGCAGGACGAACAGGGTATGTAGCGATAGCAGCGTTTCCAGAATAGTGAGTGCCTTCGGTAACACATCTACGGAATTTAAATTAAATTTTGCTGTGGATCATGGTGTGAGTACCACTGTTAATAGGTGGACGCGACAGAATTGTCCAATCTTCGCTCCACGGTTGCAGCGTGAAAGCTAAGATAGAAAGGGGTTGTCTGCAGGAAGGAGTTTTATCTTCCACCTTGTGGGCGCTCGTCATTGATGATTTGTTTCGTAGGTAAAATAACTCAGGTTTTCATAAACAAGGGTATGTAGACGAACTTGATATATTGGTAAGACAGAAACATGAAGAAACATTAGTCGAACGCATGCGAAACGCTCTCAAAATTGTTGAGGATTGGTGCAACGTCCGTGGCCTATTTGTTAACCGCAGATAAGACTGAACTGTTGGTTTTTATGAAACGCAGGAAACTAGCTGATTTTGTGCACCCTAAATTCTATGGCAAAATGGTCGTCTTCTCCACAATATCTGAGTATTTAGGAGTCATTTTTGACCCTAAGGTAACCTGAAAACTGCACGTTGATCCGGTAGCCTATTGGGATTGCTGAGGCGCAATTGGGAAAATCATAAGATCAACTATAACTTATGCCTCATTGATCTGGGTGCCAAAAACCAGTTTGGTTAGTTTAAGGAAGCATCTGGAAAGTTGAAAAAGGCCTATTGTCTAGCAATTACTGGATCAATCAGAACAACCTCAACAGCGGCATTGATGTCCATCTCGGGCAGACCACCGCTGCATTTTCTCATCAGGCAGAGGGCTGCAATGAAGGCGTATGGCTTTCCCTGAGGGTGGATCATAGAAACACCACTTTTGTTGACCAGCATGATTTAATCAAGAGCGTATTGTCGGGGGGATAAAATCCTTCGCATGCAGTCTAATAACGTGCTGAATGAATACTTGTTCATAAAGTCCTTTAAGGTGATCTTCCCGAATGGAGGGGACTGGCATGATAAACAGAAAAGGCGTGATTTATTTACAACAGGAGGACTCCTCTTGTATATAGACGGCTCTAAAGATTCCCTTAGCTTTGAAGCTGGAGCACTTGGGATGGAACCTAATACGGAAATAACAATCGCACTGGGCGAATTCCCTAATGTATTTCAAGCTGAAGTCGTGGTCATCTAGACCTGCCTAGAGGAGAATCGTCTACGTGGCTGAGTTCAACAACACATTTACATAGGTTAATCTGATTTGAGAGCTCTTCAATCGGAGGATTCTATAAGCAGACTTATTTGGAGTTGTCTATAAGAACTTATTGAAGTGCCTGGTGAAGAATGGTGTGAACAAAAGTGGGACTACACGAGCCCTCTAAGGACCTGACCCATACTGCGTAGCCTGGTCTGCTTCGTCGAAGCATGCTGTTGAAAAATGGCAATTGGAGAAAGACGCAAGGTATTGAAAGACGGAATAAAGGAATGCTACACTCTGAAAAGTGGGGTAAAGAACCATTTTCAGAAAAGGCTGAAAAACTGCTGAACTTGGAAAGAAAGCAGGACCACTCGCGCTTGAAGAAGTACCTGACTAACATGAGAATCGACAGCGACTTTCGCGGTCAAAAATGCAGCTTCCGTAAGGAAACATCATGTAACATTCTCTGCGACTGTGATGTGCTTGTATGCCTCAAATTGAAGCATTTTGGAAATCATTTATTTAAACCAGATGATTTTGTAGACATCCCCTATACAGAAAACAACGCCTACATGACGAAAATCTGCCTCAATAGAGAAGATTAGATTCAAGGGTACAGTACAAGAGGTCATTAGATAACCTCAGTGCTACGGAAATAAGATGGGCCTGCCGATTCGCAATGATGATAAGAATAATAGAACCATAACAGCTGCTAGGAAAATCATTTTAAGCCTTATTTCTGGTGGTAAATCTTTTGGAATTACCGAGTGTGGCCAGAATCCAGTTTTGACCTTATTGGCGGGTGCTCCATTCAAGCTCAAATTAGAAGTTGGAATCAGCGGATCGTCGCGCACAAGATTTTTGTGTAACTGACCATCCTGAGTACCAGAGATTAATTCTGAATCATGAACAATGTGCCTTAATCTCAGTGCTTATAATGAACAAAAGTGGGACAACACGAGCCCTCTAAGGACCTGACCCATACTGCGTAGCCTGGTATGCTTCGTCGAAGCATGCTGTTGAAAAATGGCAATTTGAGAAAGACGCAAGGTATTAAAAGACGGAATAAGGAATGCTATACTCTGAAAAGTGGTTTAAAGAAACATGTTCAGGAAAGGCTGAAAAACTCCTGAACATGGAAAGAAAGCAGGACCACTTGCGCTTGAAGAAGCGCCTGACTAACATGAGATTTAAGCTTAAGAATAAATTGGAAGAAGCAAAGCTGAAGTCAAGCGTCTCCTTACGCTTCCGACATAATATTTAGCAGTTCCTAAAATTTTGTTGTTAAGGTGTGCAATATAACGTGACAAATGCCATACAAATTTTATAATTGTTTATATTCAAATTATGAAATTCCAGTCCTGCTAGCATCTTTAAAAAATGAGAACAAAAACTACAGCCTCAGTAACAGCTTGGCCTATGTTCAGCCTGGATTTTTCAAATATTATTCAATTACCATCTCTTAATTCATGACGTAAAAGGTGCGAATCAACAGCAAAGAATCCTGTTTACTGGAATCTTGCGCACTGTATTAGTCCTTTGTAAGGCATAGACATCACTCGTTCCTTCGAAGGGTTCCAGTCCTGCCATATAATGGAAAAAGTAAATTTTATGAAATTCTGTATTTAAATCATTTATATATTCAGTAGTGGGGCATCAGTCAATTCCTAATGCCATTTTGCAAGACGGCGGACAAATTGACTAATGAAGATTTCGAAAAGTCAGTATAGTGAAAATTAGCTGGAGTTTGTTTCTTACCTTCAAGGGAACCCTCAAGAATACATCCCTGAAGCGGCCGAGCTGAATTTTGAAATTCACTATTTTTTTCTCAATTTAGAAGTCCAAAAACCGCATAGGAAGGATCATTCCTGTCACCCCTTTTTTAAATGATGGAAAAGTCTAAAAATTATGAATTGTGGTATTTACCTAAGTCTGATGTTACTTGTCTCAATAGCAAGTAAAAATACTTATTTTAATTGCATTATTCTATAATTTTTCACGAATTGGTTCAAAAGTGCGATGTTAGCTCACATTTTTTAAAATTTAGAGTGCAATTTAGGAAATAAAAATTACAACCACTGGCAAAATATACAAGAGCATTTCTTTGTGAACAATAGTGATGGGTAATTTATTTTGAATTTTTATGTGAAGAATACTTCAGAAGGTTTTCAAATAGTGTGACAGGAATGACGGCTGCGTGACGGGAATGACGGGTGTCTGACAAGAATGATGGTGACTGAACTCCTGAGGGAGCACATGGTTATTTTTTTTTTGTTTAAAGCGCTCTTTTCGCGATTCAATAGAGATACCCAATAGCTCAAAGTTACTTTCTCCTTTTTTTTCTAATTCAAAAATTAAAAACTTATGCAACTCTTTATGTATCAAAATCAGATTTTTTGAGGACGCGCTGTTCCTTTGACAAAGGTTTTCTCGGAGACGGATGCTTCTTTCAGGATGTTAGTTTCACGGATCGATACAGCCTAACAGTACCTCGAACCGTTTTCGCATTTCTTCGTTTAAAATTAATTGTGTAAAGTTCTACAGTTTCTCCTATAAAATTCGGGTTTTGGCACTTACGCCCCACAGTGGACCTTTTTTGAAATTCTGTCTCAAAATCGTAGAACTTTAGATCGGAATGACCTAGAGGGATATATTTTTTTTAATTAAAAAAAACCCGTTCCGAATATAGAAGAATTATAGAGAAAGTCAAAAAAAATGGTGACCTTGAAAATCTGTGTTGAAGATGGAATTTTCGGCATAAAAAATCGTTTATTGAATACCAAAAACGCTTACATTCTACATTTTATGTGCTATACATGTTTTTATATAGATTTTTGCATGCCCAATCCAAATCTGACATGTAAATCGTTGTAAGACAAAATCCAAAATTGGGGATCCAATATGGCGGACCAAAATTGTAAAAGAAAACCGATTTGACTAAAATTTGCTACAAGGGGGTTTTTCGGGTCGCTGACTTCAAATCCGGGGTCAAAATTGAAAATTTCGGAATGGCGGATCTAATATGGTGGACCAAAATTACAGATAAAAATTTCTTCGACTTAAAATAGCCTATCGGAGGGTTTGTGGATGGCTGATTTGAAATCCAAAGTCAAAATTCCAGAATTGAAAAAAGCAGTCAAATATGTTTTTTCGCACAATTTTGATCCATAATTTTGAATTTTTCAATTTTGACACCCCGGATTTGAAATCAGCGACCCGAGAAACCCCCTTGTAGCAAATTTTAGTCAAGTGGGTTTCCTTTTACAATTTTGGTCCGCCATATTGGATCCTCCATTCTCGATTTTTTTAATTTTGACCTCGGATTTGAAATAAGCGACCCGAAAACCCCCCTGCAGCAAATTTTAGTCACATCGGTTTCCTTTTACAATTTTGGTCCGCCATATTGGATCCGCCATTTTGAATTTCTTAATTTTGACCCCCGATTTGAAATAGGCGACCCAAAACCCCCCCTTTTAGCCAATTTTAGTTACATCGGTTTCTTTTTACAATTTTGGTCCACCATATTGGATCCGCCATCTTGAATTTTCGAATTTTGACCTTGGAATTGTAATCAGCGACCTGAAAAACCACCTTGTAGCAAATTTCAGTCAAATCAGTATCGTTTTACAATTTTAGTCTGCCATATTGGATCCGCCATTTTGGCACAATTTTTTTGTTTGACTTTCTCTATTATTTTTCTTTATTTGGAACTGTTTTTTCTTTAATTAAAAAAAATTCCGTCTAGGTCATTCCGATCCAAAGTTCTACGATTTTGAGACAGAATTTCAAAGAAGGTCCACTGTGCGCCCGTATGCAGTGTGACCCTTCAATTCTTTTCACCTCGTGGACGCTAGGTGGCCTGGTTACCACGTTTTCACTTTCTTCCTAATCCTTCCATTTCCCCTTCACCAATGCCATATATAAATGTGAACACTGACTGACTGCGCTCCCCAACTGTATTATAAACTAGAGAAGTAAGTGAAAACGTAATTCCTGATACCCAAAATCAGACCCTGTCACGTGACAGGACTGACTGTGACAGGACTGAAGTTTTCGCCTTTCACTGCAAGGTGGGCAGCCATCTTAATCGTTTGAACCCCTTCTGAGACCCAGGTCGTATTCATGCTGCAAGGACCTATTTTTCTACTCATCACTTTATAATCATTTTTATTAGTTACTAGTGGAAACAGCTTATCGCAAAAATAAAATAATTCACTCACCAATGACTTTCCTTCAGGGTAACTCGAGACTCACTAAAGCGAGGTGATGCAACAGAGCACTCTTACGGCCTATTTTACAACCGCTAAGCGGTTTTTCAAAGTGGTCGCTCGCCCTATTCAATTTCCTGCGGACAAGACTTCTGAGTCTAATTAAAACAAACCAAAAGTAAAGAAATCCTTCTTTTTTGTAGAACTTGGGAGAGGCATACTGTACCATAATATTGGCATATCAGAAAGATTGAAAAGTTCAGTGGTTATAGTAAATATGTATGCATGAAGTTCACTTTTCACCCCTTGGGACACGTGGCAGGACTGACGATCGGGCCATACTTCATCAAATAAATCGAAAATATTCTGAACAGCGATTAAAAAACATGTGAGGCTTAATAAAGTATGATGAGTACAATAGCGGTCAAAAATAATTTTTTTAATTCAAGCAATATACATAGCTTAATGGCTCGGGGACACGATTTGTCCGCCGTCTTCTAAATGTCCCTAAACTGCTGAAATGTTGAAAATTGATAATTCATGAACTTAATTTGAAGGAGTAGCATTAAAAAGTGATGTACTCAACATAAGGAAACAATACTACACCTACATTCTGCAAATAGATTCGAATTACTTACTTTCAACAATTTTTAATGAGAAATAAAATGCCATTATTCTAAAATTCTTTGATTTATAAAGTTTTCATCGATAATAGTTTC
The DNA here is from genome assembly GCA_932178445.1 of Andricus quercusramuli. Lineage (NCBI taxonomy): Eukaryota > Metazoa > Arthropoda > Insecta > Hymenoptera > Cynipidae > Andricus > Andricus quercusramuli. The sequence continues at coordinate 75,657 of CAKNXH010001025.1, forward strand.
TTTCTTTGAGTTTTACACCAAATGGTTTTTAGTGTTTCAGTCGAATTTATCCAAAGTTGGAAGTAACAGTTTTAGGGTATATTCTACTTTGAATATTCAAGTTTTAGAATCGATCCGAATTAAAATGAAACATTGTAACATTTGGCATGTACTGATAGAGTGTCTACCAAAAGGATGATTTTGAATTCTGATTTTGATTCTGAACGAGTTTTAAAGTTTAAAAGATTTCTTATTTGGAGCAGCCAATTTTAAATAAGAATTGTAATTCTTAATTGGAACTGGATTCTTTTTTTTTCTGGATTCGCTTCTTTCAAATCAGAATTCAAATTATTTTCAAAAATTCTCTATTCCAAGCCAAATGATGATTCTTTAAGGAAATTCCCTGCCATAAAGTCTTATTCACAATTCTGTAGGAAAATCTCCTGTTCTAAGGTGGAAATTATAATCCTTAACGGAAATTCCTTGTTCCAAGTCAAATTACAGTAACATCAAAAAATCCCCTAAAAGAACTTGAAACAATAAATTAGGACGCAATCTTACAGACCTATATACTCACTCACTTACTATTGATTGGACAGATATATACAGTCAAAATGATGTTAACGAAGCGTGTCTTCAATTTTGTAGTAATCTGAGACAAGCGCTTGTATTATTTGTACCCATATTTAACTCGAATCATTTAAGTAAAGGGGCCTATCCACAATGGTACTCAAAGTCTACCAAATTAAATATAGAGATAAAGAACAAATTCTTGCGGAAATATCGCGTGAACAAATCGGACTTTATCAAGGAACAAATAACAATCCTAGCTCAAGTAATAAAATTAGGGGTAAAAGCCGATTATCAAAATTACATTGAATCAACCGAATCAAAAATAAAGAATGATCCAGCAACGTTTTGGGAATTTGTAAATAAATCCGACAACAAAAACTCTTTTCCAGATGAATTGAGGTATAATAGGTACATTTGCTCGATGTTTCTCTAGTGTTTATAACAAAAATGATTCAACCAATAAATCAGACAAATTACATAATAGGTTCGGACTATATTAGAGTGCCTAATTATGAGTTAAATAATTGCTATGCCAATGCACAAACTGTACCCTACCTCCTCACTGTCGACACTGTAAGAAAAGCAGCAGCGAATTTAAAAGCGAAAATGACATCTGGGACCGATCAGATACCTAGCTACTTAGTAAAAGATTGTGCGAATGTATTTTTTGAACCTCTACAATTCATTTTTAATCTAGCTCTCGTCTCAGGAAAATTCCCGCGATTATGGAAGTCAAATAAAGTAATTCCTATATTCAAATCAGGCAACAAGTCGGAGGTCGAAAAATACAGACCAATATCCATAATATGTAACTTTGCGAAGGTCTTCGAAGTTGCAGTGAAGGATGACATTCAGAGATACATAGCACCTTTCTTATCAGAGTTTCAACATGGATTTTTTCCTAAACGCTCAAGCATAACTAACCTAACCTGCTTTACTGAAACCATAAACAGAGCTCTACAGCAAGGAGATCAGGTAGATGTTATCTTCACTGACCTATCGAAGGCCTTCGATAAAATAGATCACGCGATAACAAAAAATAAGCTCCTATCGACAAACTTACTGGCGAATCTTGTGACACTGCTCATCAATTACCTATCAGACAGAGAACATAGGGTCCAATACAAAAACATTAAATCTCAGACCTATACTCCTTCATCGGGTGTACCTCAAGGTTCATCCCTTGGGTCTCCTATATTTATTGTTTATATAAACGATGTAGTAGAGCAAATCGAATCATATATATTAATTGTTACTGATGACATGAAGATTTTCACAGTTGTACTACACATAGAAGATGCCAAAGCTCTCCAGAATGATTTAGACAGATTATTGAGTTGGTGTGAGATTAATAAGCTACCGATGAACCCTACTAAATGTAAGGCCTTTCACAGACGCAAGTCAATCATAATTTTCAATTACCAAATTGGCAACATAGTAGTAGAAATGGTTGAGCGAAGCTGTGATCTGGGTATTATCTTTGATTCTCGCCTTTATTTTACTGATCATGTACATCTCATCGCTGCTACTGTGGCTAGAGCGCTCGGATTCGTCATCAAAACTTGCAAAAAATTTACTAATATAAAAACAATTGTTTACTCTGTCGGAGCGAAGAGTCTTCGCGTGCTGTTACTTTTTATTTAAGATCATCAGAGAAGAAATAGATTATCCTTTTTTAATGGAATGCCTTCAATTCAAGGTACCAAGATCTTATGCTAGAAGGGATGTAGCTTTTTATTCAAAATTCCCACATAATGCTATCGGTTTCAACTGGCCAGTTTTCGTGATGTGTAATCACTATAATTTAATGCGTGCGAGAGCAAATCTAACATTAGAACTTACAAACATTGGCGAAAATGATTTCATCGAAATTCTCAACCAATATATCTTAAATTTGCGAACATAAGCCACAAATTTTATTATTCACTGCCAATAGATGGACCGATGCATTATTATTGATGCTAAATTTTTCTTTTGCATTAATCTTTTGGAACGATCTACTATATTACTCTAAACGACAGCAACTATGTACGCTTATTATCTGTTTCATTGTTCCTACAAAAGTATTGTTTCATTTTTCAAATTACCATCTAATACGACTAGTCTCTGTATCTTGCTTGCCCAATCATGGTTTACCTAGAGGATATGTTCTGAATAGAAAAAAAAAATTCAATTTCAGAAAATCAGTTTATGGAATAAAGTTATTCATAATTCGACACGCTCATATTGAATGATATTTAATTTAAACGGTGAAACTTGGAACAGCTAGAAAATCTAAAATGTAGGAATCAAAAATTAACAGTGATAAATTTTCAAACGGTCCGGATTAAAAATGTCAATATTAAAGTCATTAAACATTTGTAACTGAATGATTCCATCAAGCTAAATATAAGTTTCTTTGATTTAAGTGCTTCCTTTTTTTGACTCTGAAAAATATTTTTACGTTTAAAGAAACATTTGTCCGATTGAAATTTGTAAACATCAAAACTTAAGGTAAAGCATCCTTGGAATATTGCATTACTAATAGTTTTGAACGATCTTGAATATTAAGCATTTGTAATTGCATAATTTTCAATTTCAGATATGAATTATGAATAGTTTGATCTTCAAAAATCATGACAGTTGAAAATATCACAATTGATCATTTTTTCCTATAAGAAGTGAAATTCTGATTTGGAACATGGAATTTTGTGAATGATTATAATTCTGAATTGAAACAGAAATTTTTCTAAATTCCTATCTCCTGAAAGAGAATTGAAATTATTTTCCAAAATTGTCATTCAATGTCAAAAATTCTCTTCTCCGAGACAAATAATAATTCTGCAAAAAAATTGCTTGGCCTAAAGATTGAATGAGAATTTTTTAATGAAACACCCTGTCCGAAAGTCAAAATTGTATTTCTTTATGAGAAGTTGGAACAAATTTTAGAAACTTGAAATCATAATGAATCAATGAGCTATAAATTAATTAGGCACATTCAGGGTTCTTATGTCCTAATTTTCACCAGAACTTTGTTTTTTAATTTTAAAATTTTGGATGGTTGTACAAATGTCTAATTTTCCATGGAAAATTGCATTTAGCCAGAAAACTTGATAAATATGGTTTGCCTGAAATAGGAATGAACATGAGTGTCTAAAGATGTTTCTTTTCATTTTATAACTCTTTTCTTACGTAAAAGGTACTTTATTTCCCCTTTGAGTCAGAATTGTGGAAAACTAATAAATGTCTAGTGAAATATTGCAGATTTTATTAGTAAAAAGTGGTCCACTAAAGATGAGTAAATATTAATAATTCGATTATTCAAGATATTTCCTAACACAGGAGTGAAGAACAACCAATGGCTAAGAAGTAGAGATATTTCTGATATTCTGAAGAGGATATATTACGTGAAAAGTTATTTTTAGATTAAAAAATGTATCGAATGTTTTACCTCAGCGTGAGGGAATTAGGTAAGTTAACATTTCTGCTCGGCGCTGACTCTAATGATATGTAAATATTTCAAAATGATAAGCCTGATGCCTGTTATCTATAAGATGATGACTGTGGATCATATCAAGACCATGACCAGAATTTTTTTCGAAGTGGGAGGGCGCTTTGCAGCGACAAAAAAGGCAAGTATATGTATATTATGTATATGTTTCAAGAATTCCGGGAGGAAAGGGGGATCAATCCCTATTGATCTCTAACGTGGCTACGGTCTTGGAAATTATTACTTGCAAATGATATGTAATGAAGAACTGAAATAAGCGATAGTTACACTGTCAACCAAATTATTCATTAATACATTAATTAGTTTCTTCTTTTCTTGGAAAAAATGAAAGTTTATACGCTGGTCTTCACCTTGACAATCATCTTCAATTCTATTGGTGAATATAATAGTATAATAATATACATATAATTTCTTTTCATTCTGAAGCATTCCGCAACCAGCAATTTGGCTGACGTAAAAATTCATTCCGGGAAATTATAAAAGGTTAGCTGATATTATTAATTTATTACATACATAGATTTTCCTATAGCTAAAAATCAATTCACTATACCATCATTATCGACATCCATACTAATTTAGCGTCCTATAAAATGAAAGGATTTTTTGAATCGCTTTTGCAAAATTAAATCTTGAAAATTGTTATTTTCCTAATGTTTCTTAACATCTTTACCTGTTCTAGATATATTTTTGAAAGATTTTAGAATTTTTTGATTTATCATAGTCGCATCTACAGCTGTCACGGAACCTTTAGTAACGTATACAGTTTATATCCTTCAGAAAACCACTCCTTGATTTCTCAGTTTGATATATCCACACGCATATATTGTCTAGGGTGACCATTAATCAAAAAAGGTATTTGAGCATTTCGGAAATTTGTCTAGTTTAGGAAATTTCATTTTCTCAAATGGTCAACTTTTGGCAATCGCTGACTTTCATGCTAAATTGCAAACAGCGCTTGCGAACAAATATTATAGGCTGATTAGTTAGTTGGGTTGAAATTTTAGTGGAATGACTTGATACCTTTGGAAATATTTGTATATCCTTTGAAAGTGTTTAAATATTTCATTATCCAATCATCCAATCATATTTAATCATCTAATATGCCTTGAAAATGGAAATATTTGAGTTTATTGCCTACACAAAAAACTACTAGGTATCAAGTTGATGCAGCAAATGGATCAAAAGGATGCAACGTTTTGATACCTATGTTCATGATCAACTTGATTCGAATTTCGAGATCAATCATCTGTCATAAAATGTCAACTACTTAACACATTATAAAATTATATAAACCTCTTACTTGAATATTGAGGAATTGTTGATGATTGTTTAAAATGAAATTGTTAATCAAATTTTGAAAAAAAAAATAATTTACTTAGCTCCGTTTATTCAAATTTATGATTACTGAGGTTGTGGAGGTTTGTTTACAAATGTTAGAAAATCTCGATCAATGATCGATTATCGATGTGCAGAACTTGAATTTGGCAGAAATGAATGTTTTTTGAAAATCGTCAACTGTCATTTTGTTTTGTATACTGATGCTAATACGCCTTGAAGTTGTTCTCCTTGATTTTCATTGATCTTATAAAGCGAATCATATTGAGTTGAAATTCGAGATCAAAATAGCTGCAACAATTTGACACCCCAAGTTTTAGTGTGTAAAGCTTTCCAGAAATCGTCTGAAATTTATAAAATGTCACAGCTAGTGGAAATACCGACGAGCTTAAAAAAATATAATCCCTTCCTTCTTGTTGCAGAGTTAAGTTCACAGTTCGAGCATTTACCTATTGGTGACCGTAATCCTGGTGTTCCTCGTGGCGAACCTTCTTCCTCTTCTTCAAAAAAAAATGATTCGCCTAAGAGGTGTCTACCTTCTGCTGAGCCTCCCCTTCGTGCCAGATCCAGGTCTCCTTCTGCATGGGCTCGTCCTTCTTCCAGGCATATAGCTCCACTCATAAGGCTTCCCTCTTCTGACGGATATAGCTGTGGACTTGATCAGCTTAGATTTATTCGACTTATTCCCAACTGGACTTGGCACCGGACATACGAACTTCGGAGATACACTTTTCCTGTCGATAAAACAATTAAAATTAAAACAGGACTTCGTACTTTTGGGCCTGTTCCAACCGAAGAAGCAATTGTATTATCAACTTCCGATGGTGACGTTTATGCCATATTGGAGACTTATGATGTTCTGGCTGGAATATATAAATATGTTGGTCACAAGAGGAAACGTGTGAAAATAAACATGGTAAGCCACAGAGTTACAGAATTGAACCGCGAAGAAGTGAATGAAACTCCAGTTGGTGCCCGCCGTTCAATCATGAGGAATTTCAGAATACATAATATAAACTCTCGTGTGACCAACAATCAGCTACACCATTTATTCAATTAGACAAGTGTGATAGTATAAAATATATTGTTTGTGATCCGAAGTCGGATCAAAATCATACATGTAAATTACATTAAAAAGTCATTGTCTGATAGTTATCGAGGCGTCAATCTTTCGCCAATACCCTCGCCAGTCTTTTTCGGAAACAGATACAAAAATTAGTGTGTGGCAGCGGAGCCACAAGAAGCAAGTGAAATTTTGATGGATTAATTTTGAAATTTCTTGAGAGGAATCATGATGAGTTTTGAGGAAATCACATAGTGAGAGAATGCAGAGAGAGAGCGCATATACATGGTTTGCTCAGTGTGACAGGAGTGGAAATATCGAAGAGGAGTAATTTTTTCCATAGAATCAAGTGATGCTATTAGTTTCTGTGTAACTGAAATTTTTAAACAAATCGTTCGAACTTGAATTGTTCAAAAACCCAAAAATTTTAATTTGTTTTATAAATGAAATAATCTGTGAATGTAATATTTGCACCCCAATATTAAATTTTGCACTATTTGAATTAATCTGCCTATGCAACTTAATAAATCAAGAAATATACATTATAACTTTATAAGTTGTTTATATATTTTTAATTCATGACAGTTTTCGTTTGAAAAACACATATCTCCAAAACCGTTGATTGATTTTTGATGACTTTTGCAGATGTGTATAATTCATAGGTCTTTTGAATGAAGTTTGAAAACAACAAAACATTTCAAACAGGGCTTGAACAAATTAAAACAAAATTTTCGTTTCAATTTTTCACCTAGATCCGTACATTTAATTTTTTTATATATATATATTTTTATCACTTATATTCTTCTTCGTATATTTAAAAAAAAATTATGGAAACTCTTTAAATTTTGAAAATAATCATAGTTACAAAGTTTAAAATAACTTTTAGAGCGCAGTTCTTAACTCCTCTACTGCTAGGCGAAAAAAAAATATATCGTGCCAAAAATATATTTGAAAGAAAACACATATGTGACATGAAGGAAGAGTATATATGAGTATATATATATATATATATATATGTCACCGACGGTAAAGGGGTTAATTGAGTCTATGTATTTTTTTTATCAAAATGTATGATTGAATTTAGAATTCGTGTGTAAGCGATTTTCGAATTGATATATGCAAGAAATTTTTGAACTACTATTGTTGACAATTTTGTGTTAATGCAAATAGTGAACATATTGCCATTGCCGGTTATTTTAAAGCAAGGGGTAGAATTTCAAAGCAACTTCTTCAACAACCACATGAAACAAATTATACAAATAACTGTTTCATAGTCGTATCTTTTCAGGGATGGAAACAATTTTTCTACACAAAGTTGCTGGGAATGACTTTATGATTTTTTTAGCCCGAAAGTTTTATTATAAAACAGTAAGTTAATTTTTCGTAACGAATTGTATAAAAAATTGTCTTATATTCGTCTATTGTTACAAGAACAAATTGATTTCGTTTTTAAAAAACATTCTGCGAATGACTTTATGCTATTCCTTGCCTATTGTATAAAATAGCTTCAGTCGGATTTAAAAATTTCAATTCTGATTAACAAGTTTTATGAACAGTTGCGTGATAGTCGTGTGTGAAATATGTTGTTTTTTCATAAAACAAGCTGCGAATGATTTTGTGCTGGAAATTATGTCAATTATTGTAATTGTTATCGTTGAATGAAACACAGAGACAGTTGTTAATATAATTTGTTGAGAAAAATCAAAACTAATGGCTCAGATTAAACCTTTGCGGTGCACCGAAATTCGATTAGCATTTATGAAATATTCTCGGTGTGCCCAGGAGAAACTAGAAAGGACACCTAATAGGTTCATCAAAATACTGTGAGAGATACACTAAATATTTTTGGTGTGGGTAGACACTTCGTTAATAATAATCATGTATATTTATGTTTAACAACAGTCACTCACTGTACTTATTATGTATTTTTTATAAATGGAGGATAAAGAATTTTCAACATCAGGTATAGAATAAACTTTTATTTATAAATTGATAGCGCGTAATATAATGTCTCAAAAACCTCAAGAGTATATGTCTGTATACAAATGAAAATCTAATGAAAAGATTCCTGAAACTTATTCCAAAATCCGGAAAAAAATAAAAGACATTTTTTTATAGTTGATTCTCAACCAATCTATTCATATTATTACATTTTCGAAATAGCATAAGATATGATCCAAACAAACATACATTTCTAAAATAGCTAGCATTTAAAAACATCTTTGGTACAGTATTTGAATGAAAATAGTTCTTTCTGACAAACTAAGGTAAAAAGTTGTCTCTATTCAAAAATTCACTCAAGATCGAAATTAAATCTGCTTTCCTTTAAATAATTTTATGAGCCGAAATCAGAGCTTGAAAAAAATCACAAATCAAAATTAGATTTTTGAACAACCGCCATTTCGGCTCATTAGAGACAAATATATAACAGAACAAAGAAGAAGGAGAAATGGAAAGTGTCATCAAATACTCAAATCCCCAACCAAAGACATGAGTTTTCAACTAAAATGATGAACCATCAACCAAAAAGTTAATTTTCAACAAAAAAGTTTGAGGTTCAATTAAGTAGTATAATTTTTAACCAAAAAAGATAAATACTGAACAAAAAATGTTACAGTTCACATTCCAAGCAAACAAGATTTTTATTTTCGATCAAAAACCAAAAAAGATGATCATTTCTACCGTAAAAAATACGAAATTTCTATCTTATAGGTTATAGCTTATAGGTTATGTGCACGCGCCTGTTCACGGAGGCAGGCTTATATGTTTACGAATTATTTACATTAGAGGTCATTGAGTGTATGCGAGAAGTTCTTCTTCTCTAAGAACTCATCCAAGATCAAAAGTTTACTTGTAAAAATAAAATAGTATACGACAAACCGTTTGTCGGATAAAACAAACTCCGCGCGAAACTTGGGTTGAGGATTCCGTTCTCCCGCCTAAATAGAGCGTCACTGTACCAACACTGTTGAGGCTACAGCTCTTTCAACGTTGGCACACAGCGTGCCCAACAAGAGAGAGGATCCGCACCAACCAGCGCAGCGGGCAAGCAGCACGCGACGCATTTGGTGTTGCAGCCCAATCACGTGAACGAGCAGCTCGCCCAAAATTTTTCCAGTGTACCTGAGACGAAGAAAAAGGGTTGCGGAAGTGAAACCATAGAAAATGGGGTGTTGAAAGGCCATTCTGAGATATGGTCAGGAGTAGGTAGTGAATCACATGGTAGTCAAGGAGGTCGGTTTAATTATGAATGAAAAAGCAAGACAGCATCTCAAAGATCATGATTTTGTATCTCCCAGATAGTTGTGGTAGGTAGGTAGGAATCAGGAGATTATTTATCATAGCATGCTACGCCCCAGTTGATAAGAATCCGAGAAAAGTCAAAAACGCCTTCTTGGACACTTTAAATGATACAATAAGTACTTGCGATTAAGGTGAAAGAATAATTCTACTAGGAGATATGAACGAATGGGTCGGCATCCAACGTCAGGATACTGATATAGAAAGGATGTTAGGTAAGTTTGGGGATCCAAGAAAAAATTACAACTGTGAAAAATTAGTTAGTTTATGCTCAGAAAAGGGCCTATTTATCACAAATACTTGATTTCGACATAAAATGATCCACACGGTGGCATGATACAAAGAAAACAACCATAGTATAATTGACTTCATGATTGCGGATAAAAGACTAAGAGAACTCGTAAAAGTTACAAGAATCATTGGAGGTTCTGAATGCAATACTGATCATTACCTTCTAGTCTCGAAAATAAACTTAGGGCGGGGATGGAGAAGCAAGAGAACCAAAAAAGAAAAATCGTGAATCAAGATTGAAAATTCACAGAAACCGGAAGTGCGAATAGATTTTCAGAAAAAGATAAACGAACGCGTAGATAGGACAACTTGGGAGGCGCTTAGAAGTAATAAAGATATAGAGGGCGCGTGGACTTTGTTACGGGATATCACTGTTAAAACTGCGACTGAAGTGTGTGGTATTGCAGTGGTAGGAAGAAAGTCTGGTGATACGTGGTGGAATGATGAAATTTAGACAGCCCGGCGAGAAAAAAAGATGCCTACAAGAGAACATTAAAAATCACAGGTCTTAGCGATGAGGAGAGAAATAGACTTAGGAGCGATTACAGAGACAAAAAGTAGAAAGCTACACGACTAGTCAAGGAAAGTAAATATACAATTCAGGCTCTGACTATTCGTCCCAAAAAACATGTGGCGCTGGAAAAGGGGATGGACTAGTCGTGCTGAATTTAAGGGACGACTAGCCAAGCTTGTGAAAAATATTAGACAAGTCATACTGAATTTCGGGATGACGAAACACTTCGTATAATCTGATTATTAAAATTAGACAGTATTATTTTTAAGCAAATTTTATCTCTTCTAAATCTCAAATTTCGAAGGTCAAGTGAAATAAGTCAAGTCGGATTTGCATATACAGAAAATCTGTAGAAAATCCATTGGACACACTTTTGAAGGTATATTTCGCAACTAAATATTCTTAGCAAATGGGGGGTGTTGGCTGAAAAAATGTGCATTATCTTCGCAAATTATCTTACCAGCTATCAGGAGTGGCAATAAAAATTACCGATGACCATGTAACACAATTCGTCGAGTCGTCATATTTCAGGCTTTTGAAAGAGGATGAATAAAATGAACAATTTTTTTTACATCAAGAACTCACCGAACTTCGTTCATCCACTTCATCATCTTCATGGCTATAAAAATGAGAATTGATACTCTGGTTTTCACCTTCGCAATCATCTTTAATTCTACTCGTGAGTATAATAGTATAATAAGGTATTCATAATTTTTTAAATATTTTCACGCTTTTTGTCCAGCAATTTGTCTGACGTAATCATTTCACCTTGTAAATTATAAAAGCTCAGCTTCATAAATTGTTTCACAATTCGAAAATTGTGCCTAAACAAATACATTACTCTTCTGCAATAAACTGCCCGATACTCATTGGTCAAAGCTGCACCTTTGACTTTATACAGCACGAAAATGACAAAATACGTATAATTAACGTAAATTAACGCTTCGGGACAGGTAGTTTCCTGCAGATCAGTTATATTCAATGAAGTTTCATAAAAACAATTTGTGTGTTTTGTCATCATCCTAATCTTTATTTGGAACATTTTTTCTGTTACAAATGTAATCTAGTTGGTTTTGAGCCTCTCAAAAGAATTTGTTGAGGCTCATGATTTCATAACAACTATATACTTCGACATGAGGGTTGAATCTTCACTGTATGGAACCTTTTAGTTCATAAAATAATTGACTTTAAAATGTATCTTTTTTGACACTACGTAATTTTTAACGACAGAAATGGCAATTTTTCCTGACGAAGGCCCGCAGTGAGAGCCGAAACGTAGAAAATAATAACGATTTTTCAACAACTATAATCGTTTTTTTTTTTTTGTTTTATTTATTGGACCGTAAGACCGGAAAAAGAGAAGTTTTAAACTTTCAAATTTTGAAATTGTTTGGAATTTGTTGGAAAAAAGATTAATATTCAATGGAATGCAACGACTAAAGCTGTACATAATGTGAGTTTCTTTCAAGATATATGAAGTTTAATGGGAACAATTTTCTTGGAATTTGTTGGGGGAAAATTAGTTTCAACAGAATGCAACGAGTAAAACTGTACACAGTGTTTCAAAGAACAACATGAGCCATTGTTCATTGAGATTGCATACAAATTAGGATATGTTATAGAGAGGTTCCAAATCACCGAAAGTAAATAACGCACTATTGTTAGAAAAGTAATTTTGGTTGGAAACAAATTTCTTTCAAGATATATATTGCTGAATCTTTCAAAATTCACTATAATTAATTGCCGTCATATCTTTTCTGCTTCTACAAACCGTTTTCGAATTTGAAGTCATGTCAATATGTCGACCCCAGAAACCGATTTATTCATTATTTGCCTTATGTGTCGATTCAATAAATCACGCCTCAATCTCATCTGATGAGCCGGTTAAAAAAAATTCTACTCCTGGCTGATGCGAAGAGTCGATTCGGATTTTTGCGATTCGATCACAGCTTAAGTCGATGTCAAAAAATGCAACCAACGTCTCATATCAAAATCTGAAAAAATGATAAAAACTTGAGTTCTGGCTATTTTCTAAGAGCTATTTCACTTTTTGCGATTCCCTCAATTAGGTCTAATGGCTATATTGAGTGTAATAAAATTCTAAATGCCATTTATTCCGTTCATGCTGCAATAAATAATATAACAACAAATAAGATAACAAAAACCTTCAATAATTAAGTTCTTTGGTGAGCCAGCCTCAAGTTCCAGCAAAGATAGCATCAATTACATCTTGTTATGATTAGCCGTGCGACTTTTATTGACATATTCATTTTTTAATAAAAGTTCAGATGTTTATAATAAATGTTACAATTTCTTTCTTAGAGATTCATTCAGAAATACAGTTTTATTTCAGTATTGATAATAATATCACTTTGGAGATTTAAAATTATAATAGCATCAGTTTAAGTAACATAGAGTTGAAAAACACAAAACTATGTTTAGTAACAGATACATGTCTTCTCAGCATTTATTTTTCCTCCTCGCAAATTTCGTTCTCAAAAGCTTTCTTCTCATCAAATAAAATAGGTCATTATTGCACATGTCGACAATTCTAATCTACGTTTTTCGCATTCTCGCTGAATTTATTGATTTTTACATTCTCATTATAATGAGGAAGTATTCGTTCTATGTGAAAACTGACTATCGCATCGTATTAGATTTACCTCTGGGACACGTTTTTATGGACCAAAAAGAAGGGTCGAGTTCCGTAACGAACCTTTTTTGATCAACGGTTCTCGTTTCACCCACAAAAAATGGCTCATAAATAACCAATTTCATTTAGGAGTTAAACTAAATCATATTTATAAATGTTTGTAAACCATTTCAATTTTTGTTTTAATCCTGAAGTATAATATTAACAACTTTAAATTACATTTTTGGAAAAACGACACCAGACACAATAATATGTTTAAGAACAAAATTGTTCGCCTGAATTAGAATTGCATATTTGCGTTCAACCATTTTTTATAGGACGATCATTTTTTTAATTATGAAAACTAGATAATAAATATACGTCTGTTTAAACATCAACGCATATTATAAATTGTATTACCATACATTTATCTAGCCTGGAAGTTCAACCTTAACTTTCATGTGAGTCATGTCTTGCGTGGTGGGCCTCTGTTTCCTTCCCTATCCCTTGCGGTTACGGTTGGGAAAAGGACGCCGCCTGCGGGGCATGACTTGGAATCTAGTTATACCTACCTTAACATAAAATCTTCTTCGATTTGACTGCTGCCGAGGATTTCTCGGGATTCATGGCCATGTAAGGCAAACTTACGAAGAATTTTCTGGAAATTATCTTTATTGGATAGAAAATTGGAATAGCTTACATTCAAAAAGTTATTCAAGGATTTCCAAATTTTTGGGTACACCAAAACCTTTCCGATACAATTCTCTGGAAATGTATGAAATTATTTTGAACTTGTCAACTATTACGTTGATTATTTTGCATCATACATGGCTTATTGCATCTGAGAAACCACACATAAAGAAGAAGAAGCCGATGTAGGGGGCTGGGTTAGTCATTACATATCGTATGCTATATCAAACAAACATAAACAATTCAATGTTATGTTTAGATCCTATCGACGAAAAAGTTGAATTTTGAAACTCTTGAAATCCGTAGAAATCCTTGAAAATCATTATCTTTCCTTAAATTCCTTTGCAATCATTAAAATCTTTGAAATAGTTTGAAATATGTAGAAATCATCTAAAATTTTCTTGAAAGTAAAATAAATTAAGAAATATCCTAAAGTTCTCTAGTAATCACTTGAAATTTGTCAAATATCAGAACTGTTGGAAAAATTAAAGTCTTTAAAAAATGAAATCCTCTCTTTCTTATTCCAGAGCCAAGTTCGCAGTTCGAGTGTTTGCCTAATGGTGACCCCATTCCTGGTGTTCCTCGTGGCGGACCATCTTCTTCTGAAAGAAATCATTTACCTGAGAGGTCTCTTCCTCCTACCGAGCCTTCTCTACGTGCAAGGACCAGATCTCCTCCCGCAGAGGCTCATCCTCCTTCCAGGTCTATAGTTCCACCTATAAAGCTTCCTTCTTCTGACGGGCATGGATGTGGACTTGAACAACTTAGATTTATTCGGCTTCTTCCCAATTGGAATTCGCAGCGGACATTCGAACTTCGAAGATACACTTTTCCTGCTAATAAATCAATTAAATTGAAAACAGGACCTGCTTCGTATGGGCCCGTGTCTACTGTAGAACAAATTGTGTTATCAACATCCAATGGTGACGTCTTTGCCATATTAGAGACCCATAATATTTTAGCTGGAATATATCAATATATTGGTCACAAAAAAAACGTGTGAAGATAAACATGGAGAACCACATGATTACCGAACTGAATCGAGAAGAACTGAAGGATACTCCAGTAGGTGTCCAACGCACAATTATGAAGAGTTTTATAGTACAGAATATAAACCCTCGTGTGAACGAAAACCTTCTACCCTCTTCATTCAATTAAGAAAATTATACTACCGCACAGTGATCAAAACGAGGAATTTACGGTCCATAAGCATCTAAAAGCGATTTTTGCATTGCTATTGTCGAAAATTTTATATTAATGCCTAAAGATGAATAAATTTGGATTCTACCTTTCTTCTTTTATCTTTTAGTAAATAGATTCCCTACTCTCAGGATCTCTCTGATTCAATGCGTAGGAGTGTCAGCAAGCGAAAGAGGATGAAAAAGTAATATTACTGGTTACGAATGAATTCTTATGTAAAATAGTGAACATTATCGATTATTCCATTCCCAGGTGATATTATGGCGACATAAATTACTTGCTTTTCGATGATGAATCAGTCTCGACCTTTAGTATATCAAATGCTTGATCAATCTTAAATTAGAAAGGTCATTGAATGTAAAGAAGAAAATATTATTAAACGTTCCGGTCCTCATTTTGGAACCTCTTCAATAAATTCATTATAGTCGAATTCTGAAAAAATATAAAAACAGCACATTGTTTAACATACAAAAAAAAAATCAAGAATATATTCAAGTATATAAAGTTTAGGTAAGTGACAATTTTCAGTGATCAAATTGAACGTTGAATAATATTTTTGTCTTTAATTTAAATGACCTTTCTAATGGAAGACTGATCAAGGATTTGATTACTTGCTTTTATCGACGATCATACAAATAAATTGTATAGGGATTAAATACTGTGGGCATTATAGCGGGGTTTACCAAAATTCACTTCCATTCAATACCCGGCCAGGGATGGCCCAGGGTGGAAATCCTCGTCACAAAGATGTCTGTCACTTACCTGCCCTCTGCGATACCTTCCTGCCAGATCTTATGAAATTAATCACACACTGAATGCAGGATGCGTTTTTTTGATGCAGGATGCTCGTTTTCCGTCCATTGAACTACCCCAAACGAGAAGGATAGAAACATGATGGCAAGCATGTTAGTCGCAGATACCTTTTTCAACACCGATAGATTTGAAGACCAAATCTGTCGAAGAAGAGGCATGTATCTGCATCGGAGAGACTCCTTCACTGACGTTATGTCCTGAATGCGGCTTTGAAGCACCCCCAGGTATGTATAGGTCTCTTCAGTGTCAAGATGTCCTATGACACTTATATCCACAAGCTCAGGGTCCTTAGGAACGCCACTAATCTCTACCTTTTGCAGATAGGTCACAAGACCTATCAAACCCTCCACCTTGGCAGTACGTCATAGTTTTTAAATGACCCTGTACGTGTCATTTATATTTTGTTGAAACACTAAATCTATTGGGGAAAAGGCATTGTTCAATTTTCACCAAAAAATTTGGTCTGTTCCGAATTCTTTTTTATTTTCTAAATCTGTTCTAATCCTATATTATTGAGAATTTAAAGTTCGGGCAAAACAAATATTTAGGGCCGCTATCAATTCTGTAAGAAAAACTTGACGCAGCAACATGTCGTCCGGCTTTATTTATTGTTTCAGAGATGCTTGAATTTCAGTCTGCTGAGAAAGAAGAATGAATCGATAGAATAAATTTTCAATTTTTTAAATCAAATGAGTGATTATTGTCTTGTTATGCTGGTCCATTTTAGTCCCGCATCACAATGATTAAAAAGCTTCTATACATCGCCTTTTTATTTTGAATCCCTTACCTTCACTGAATATAGAACTGTGAACATTTTTCTTTCACTAAGGTGGGCTTAGAATTACTATGAATTTAATCACAACCAGTGACAACCGAATAATCCAACTAAATCAGAGGTACTCGCATTTTCTCGGACGTTTGGCTTGGGGAGAGGAAAACCGCAGAAAACCACCCCTCGAGTTCAGCCGATTTTTGCACAGTCGACTTTGAAAGGAATTGAATGAATATTCGGGGATTGAAACATATTTTCGCCAACTGACCTTACCGGCAGAGTCAAATCAATTAATTTGTCTCTTTCCTGCTCAAAGTGAGCTGTGAAGACTGTCTATACAGATAAAAAGGAATAATGAAAAAATATTGAAATATTATTTTATATTTCACTATTAAATTTCAAAATACACCAATTATAAACATATGTTGAATTTATAAATAAAAT
This sequence comes from Andricus quercusramuli, assembly GCA_932178445.1. NCBI lineage: Eukaryota > Metazoa > Arthropoda > Insecta > Hymenoptera > Cynipidae > Andricus > Andricus quercusramuli. The sequence continues at coordinate 92,753 of CAKNXH010001025.1, forward strand.
ATAAAAAATATTATAAATGAGTTAAACATTTTAATTTGAAACAATCATCATTTTTGTATGTACAGCTACATCAGTAGTTAGGAAATTCATATTAAACTCATGTTAAACTAATCGTTATTATTAATTCTACTTGAAAATATGACTATGTAGATATGACTCTTTTTGAAGAATGCTGAGCCGATTTTCGCACAAATCCCAATTAAAAAAGTTGCTATGTACATGAGTATGTTTTTCAAAAATAGGCTCGCGGTCCATCATAGTCCGTTGCAGTTTTCTGTAGATAGTGACATCCTTCACAAGTTTTTTTTAATACGCTACAAATGTGCTAATGAAAGCCTTATTAACCCGAAATTTAATTTAAACTTTTCAATTTTATTAACATAGATTGATGTCATTTCCATTATCATTTCAACGATATAAAAAACTAATTTTTCTTTAAAAATGAGTAGACGTGTCTAGTGACATCTGTGCACACAGTTGAGCACTTGTAAAATTACTCCATGCGCTTGAGATGGTATTCGCATTTTTTTAATTGGGGACGATTCACTACCACGAATCTTGAAATTCTTTCCTCATTTTCTCTAATTTTAAACAATTCTGGAAAAATAGAAGATATCGGAAAAGAATGAAACACTATACTACTTTTATAGAACTTTTGTAGCGAAAGGGCGTTCCTCCTCAGAAAACTACAAGACAAGTTTAAAAAAAAATGAAGATTGAAAAGTCAACTCAATCAATTTAATTTTTCCAATTGTTATAAATTTTTTATGTTTTATAATTTTATAAATTTTATTGAGAATCATCAGTATTAGGTGAATCAAGGTGAAACATAACATTTTTCTTCACAATTAGCTATAAAATACAAATAAATAATTATTTTTTAAGTATCACTCCCATAAGTCTGTTTTATAGGGCCCCAAAAAAAACTCATAAGTGAAGAATTGAGTTTTGCGGGTTTGTGGCGTAATTGTGATTTTTTTGCGGTTTCTTGAAGACAATTTGTTTTTACAATAATAGATAGGATACCACTTCCTACTGATCATTATATGTTTACATGAATTGTTCAAACAATTTATCAATCTTTCTAGAAATTTCCGCAAAAAAACCTCAACTATCTAGCATTACTATAGAAGGAGAGAGAGATAAATAATAATCAAAATAATCTGTTCAGACAGTTACGTCAGACAATAACGTTAGAGAAGATAGAATTTTTTTTAGGAAAGGATGTTGCTCTTTAGAAGCACTACAGGACTAATTTTTTACTAGCTGGATTTTGAAGGTTTACTTAATCAATTTAATCAATTTAAATTTTGTGAGCTGTTTATTCATATCAATACAATTATAGTTATACTTCAAGGCATAAATTATTTTATTATTTTTTCTTTCATTAATTTGTTTGTCATTTCAATCACTTTTCTTAGATGTCATTCCTTGAAAATCTTTCATTGTCATCTTTGTGCAGTCCGAATGAGAGCATTTTGCAACGCATGACTTAGCTACAGCATGAGTCAATTTTGCATCCTTTTCCAATCCAATGATGGCTTTTTCACAGCAGCTTCTAGCAGACTGCAAACAAGCAAATAAACAACATTTTGAATTTATCTTTCCGATATGAATTAACCTTCTGCTGATCTCTCAAGTATCGATTGCATGCTCGTTATTGTTAAATATACTTGCTAACGTTTTTTTTTTCATACTAAACATAGATGATGTGGCATATTCATTCAGATCAGATGAAGGCAATTCACAAGGCAATCAAGGTAAAATGACATGTACAATGGACATTTTTGTTGTAATTCTAAATATTTAGAACCACATGGAGCTTCCTTGGTTCATATTGAATTTCACTAACTATTAAAATAGATTAAACATATTAATTTTTATTTACCTCAACATCCTTAGTTATTTTATCGGCTTCATTCAAACATTCGTCAATTTTATGAATTCGAATCATAATTACTACATAGTATAATTGATTAGAAATTTCTAAACAACCATGCCCTTCTTTGAACGGGAATTCTCCAGTATTTATTCCTTTTTTCTCCGCAGTATCAACTTCAGTCTGGTGAGGAAAAAGAACAAAACGATTAGAGGAAATATTCAATTTTTAATTTAAGCAAGTATTTACGAATTGAACATTATTTACGCGAACTGACCTTAATAGCCGACTTTATTGTATTTGTGATGAATTTCACTTGTTCGACAGATTCATCACGTACTTTGTTCAGATCCTGCTTAAACTGATCTGCGAGAATAGTCTGTGAAGATAAAAAATAATATTATAAATGGACTGATATATTCTGCATTAATTGATATTTGATTTGGAAACATTTGTGGAGCACTTACTTGGAAGGCACAGAAGGCCAATAAGCAGAATATCGCACAATTCATGATTGATTTGTTAAATTTCTACTTAGTAGCAAAGATGAACAAGAAGTTTTATACTTGAATCTCTATGTTTGCCTTTTTATACCAAATACATATCACGTGGAATTTTTATCTGATTGACGTGAGAAAAATTCATTAGAGAAAAGGTGGGACAGAATGATCAAATTATCATGATTTGTAGCCACGCGAAAGGTAACGTTAGATCAGGAAAAGTCTGTTTTTCTGGAATATTTGTTTTTCTGTTCAGTGATCAACGTTAATGAATGACAAAATTATGACTATTTTTAACAAATAATGACGCGAATCGTATGTTTAATTTATACTATGTACCATACATTGAATATTTATTCAGCGTATGAAACAGCAGTCCCTGAAATGTTGAAAAATGATTGTTCTCCATATTTTGCATAACAATGATTGGTTCACAGAAAATTTCGAAAATAATACCGAATTCGAAATCGCGGATAGAGAAGCAACCCTATCAAACTCAATGATTTGAATCGTACAAAATTCCAATTAACTCAATCAAAATTTTTTTTTCAATTTACCCGATTTGAAAATTATATCATATACTCTATAGGTATCAAATCAGGGAACGAACCCTGGACGTCTAATTGGAAGTTCGAGCACCTCACTGCCTGAGTAATTGTTATTATGATAGATGCTGTTTTTATTGTGTTTTAAAAAATTTTTTTTGGGCGCACTTGGTTTTTGATTATCAACAACGGACGGAGTCAAGTGCTTGATGCGATAAAGGTATCAATTCGATACGCTGTTTCAAACCAAGTTTTACTAGTCACAAAATTAGGTGTATAATGTAGATTAGAGTTTGTCGTTCATCGCTGTTGTTCTTATACATTGGCTGCGAGCGTTGAAGATCACCCTAGTTACCTCTGGATCCTTGATTAGAGCTACCACCAATAAAAAAGTCCCCACAATTGATGTGATTACTGTCCAATATGTCAATGGCATTTTTGCTTCTCATGTTGAATTTTTGGTGCGGAACCTTTCTACACGGGACTGTCTCAGTATGTATCATCAGTCACGGACGCATTGTCTGATGCAGTCAAATGATCTGCTGAGAGTAGTGTGCATATGACATATTAAGTACGTAAACGTGGTTCTTTTTACCCCACTATGCTGGGCTGTAGTCAAGTTTATGATGGAAATATGGTGGATTCCGAAACACTAAAACTTCGGTGAAAGTATATAAAAAAATTCCAGAGGTACAGGCTCAGCGATTCAACCGCGGACCTCTAACATGAAGTCCAAACGCTTAACCGCCTGAGCCGCCGAGGCTTCCATCTATCATTACAGATACACAGAGAAAAATGGAATTTGAAAAATAGGAACTGAGTCCTGTATTTCAAGCAAATCGGATCCATGATGAATTTTGCTAGAAGAGTACTGTGCGCCCAGCGCTCTATCCAGAACGAGAATGCTGCCCACACTGCACAGTGGGATGAAATTGGAAACCGAGGTTCAAAATGACATTTAGAACGCAATTTTGCACCGATTTTAGTTTTCTTTTCTTTGAATAACTCAGAACTAAATTCTTAAAAAAATAGTGAAAGTAGATTTTTCATTTTTTCGTTTATCCAATTTTTATGTTAATGCAAACAACGGAAAAAATATCGATTTTTTTAATTTTTATTTTTTATCTTCTAGATAAAATTTTTCTTATATGTCTCGTCCCTTGAGTTTGATGCATAAGGGTATGGGCAAGATAAAAAAATTGTCAACTTGCATAGCTAATTGTTATAAACAAATTTTGTTAACAAATAATCAGCATTAGAAGTTATTCGCCTTTAAAGTATATTTTTCTGCCCTGAAATCGCTAGCTTTTATCGTTAGAATGATGCGTGGACATAAAAATTTAAGATAACTAGTTATTTGTTTATTTTATAAACAAATTATATAAACAAATGCACATTTTGGGCGATTTTGAGCAAAAAGAAATAATTTTTTCTCCCGACCTTGCTGACATTACATTGCCAATGATTTTTTTCTAAAAGAAGTTTTCCAACCCATCAATATTTGTTCATTTTATAAACAAATTATACAAACAAATTCACATTTTAGGCTATTTTATGTTAAAATAAACCGTTTTTTCTTCTGTATTTGCTGAAATTATTTTGGCAATAACATTTTCTGGTAAAATTTTTCCTTCTCATCAATATTGGCTTATTTTATAAACAATTTATGTAAACAAATGTACATTTTTTGTGTTTTTAAGCGAAAAGAAATAATTTTTTCTTCTATCCTTGCTGAAATTACATTGCCAATGATTTTTTCTGAGGAAAAGTTCATAGACCATCAATAATTGTTCATTTTATAAACAAATTATATAAGCAAATGTACATTCTAGGATATTTTAGGTGAAAATAAACCGTTTCTTCTTCGGCATTTCATAAAATTATTTTGGCAATAACGCTTTCTGGAAACTTTTTTCCCACCCACCAATATTGGTTTATTTCATAAACAATTAATATAAACAAATTTACATTTTTGGTGTTTTTAAGCGAAAAGAAATAATTTTTTCTTCTGACCTTGCTGAAATTACATTTCCAATGATTTTTTCTTAAAAAAAGTTTAGAACCCATCAATATTTGAATATTTTATAAAAGAATTATATTTAAAAAATGCACATTTTAGGCTATTTTAGGTGAAAATAAACCGTTTTTTCTTCTGACCTAACTAAAATTATATTGCCAATAGCAATAATGTTTTCTGAAAAAATTTTAGCCACCCATCAATATTTGTTCATTTTATGAACAAATTATATTTAAAAATGACAGTGATATTGTGTGATAATGTTTGATTACAAAATGAAATCTATTAAATTTGTAACAAATGATGCAAGTGTATACAAATTTTAGTAATTTGAAAACAAAAAGAAATCATTCAAATCACATAGTACATTTGTTTCTATAAATTGTTTATAAAATAAACCAATATTTATGGGTGGAGAGAAAGTTTCCAGAACACGTTATTGCCAATATAATTTTAGCAAAGACAGGAGAAAGAACGGTATTTTTTCACCTAAAATACCCTGAAATGTGCATTTGTTTATATCATTTGTTTATAAAATAAACAAATATTGACGGGTTATAAGCTTTTTTTCCAGAAAAAATCATAGGCAATGTAATTTCGGCAAGGTAAGAATAAAAAACGATTTCTTTTCGCTTAAAATCGCCCAAAATGTGCATTTGTTTAAATAAATTTGTTCATAAGATAAACAAATATTGATAGGTGGGGAGAAAGTTTTCAGAA
>CAKNXH010001025.1:98423-134818 GCA_932178445.1 Andricus quercusramuli
AAAAACGATTTCTTTTCGCTTAAAATCGCCCAAAATGTGCATTTGTTCATATAATTCGTTTATAAAATCAACAAATAACAAGTAATCTTAAATTTTCATGTTGACGTATCATTCTGTCGATGAAAGCTAGCGATTGCAGGGCAGAAATATACTTTGAAGGCGAATAATCTCTAATGTTGATTATTTGTTAACAAAATTTGTTTATAACAGTTAACTATGCAAGTTAACAATTTTTTTACGTTGCTCATGTCCTTGTGCATTAAACCCAATGGGCAAGACGTATAAGAAAAGTTTTATCTAGAAGATAAAGAAGTAAAATTAAAAAATCGACATTTTTGCCGTGGTTTGCATTAACATAAAAATTAAATAAACAAAAAAATAAAAAATCTACTCTCACCATTTTTTCTAAGAATTTAGTTCTGAGTTATTCACAAAAAAGAAAACTAAAATCGGTGCAGAATTGCATTCTAAATGTCATTTTGAACCTCGATTTCCGATTTCACCCCGCTGTGCACTGGTAGCCTGCAGTTGCTGCCTACGGTTTAGGAATCAGTCCCGGCTCAGTCTGGAAAGAGGCTCGAAATATTCATCGTGGATCCCGATTCCTAAATTACAGTTTTCAGTCCTGAATTTCTAAACACGATTCAAGATGTTGCAAATATCCGGTCCTCAAAACTTGTTCCTAAATCTGCATTTTTCTCGGCGTACTCTTATTATAATGGATGCTATTTCAAATTAACCTTTCGCTACATGAAATAATATCGCCAGATGCATCTTCAGGGAAATGAACAGGTCAATTTTTGCATAGAATTCACATGCAAATTTCTGAATCATAATGAACATTTCAAGATGAAAATTATATTTTCTTTAGTGTTCCATTTATATTTACAGTTTGATTGGTAAATTTTATTGTGTCGACTTTATTGTATTACTGCTTTGAGGAAAATTCAATGTGTTTACTTTTACAGTTCACCATGAGTAGATCCGTTATGTATATTATCGATAACCAGCCGGATCAGCATATACAGAAAAATCTGTAGAATATTCATTAGATACGCTGTTAACGAATTATTTGGTACTTAAAAATCCTCTACAAATGAGGATCGACGGAGAGACAGGCTCTCTGACGTCACTTTTTACTCCCTAGGGAGTAAAAAGTAGAGCTTTAGCCCCGGTTCATAGGCGTCGAAAAGTGCTGAAATCATGCATGTGTTATAAAAATGAATTTATCTTGTTTCAATGCTAGACAGTTTTTATATCTCTTGTGGAGCGCCCATTAAATACCACTTCGAGATATTTTTAACTTTCTGAAGAGTATATATCACGTCAGAATTTCAGTGAAATGTAAATATCTCAAAATGATAAACTTGACGCTTCTAATATGTTAGATAACGACTATAGAGGATATACTACTCGTATTAGTGTTTAATAAAGAACTATAATAATCATTAGTTGCACTGTTAACCAAATTATTCATCAATCTATTTATCAGTTTCTCCTCTTCTTGAGAAAAATGAGGAGCGTTTATACTCTGCTCTTCACTTCGGCAATCATCTTTAATTATATTGGTGAGTATAATAGTATAATAATATATCTATTTTTCTCAAATATTTTTAGGTTCGCCGCAAGCGGAAATTTGGCTGGCGTAATAATTCCAACCAGTAACTTATAAAAGCTTAGCCTCTGGATACTTTCTTAGAGCTACCACCTAAAAATTTCAAGATGTATCGGCTCAGGGATCGAACCCCGGACCTTTGAGGTGAAGTCCGAGGATCTGACCAACTGAGCCACCGAGGCTCTTTAGAAATTAATGTCTCAGTCTTAAGATGGTTACGGCCCTATATTTTAAGGCATTTTTGGTTAGAGTTGAGTTTTTCTATTTACTTTTGAATAGTATGCACGGGGCTGTCTCGGTATATATCATCGGTAACGGATGCATTATTGTAATGCAATCAAGTGATCTGATAAGAGCGTGTGCCTTAACATATTGAGCAAAGCCTGTTTTTCACCCCCTCATTCATAGACTGGGTTGCAGTCAAGTGCATTATGGGAGGACCCACAGCTTAAGGTGGGATCCGAACCACCAGAACCTCGGTGAAGGTACCTAGAAAAATTTCAAGAGGCACCGGCTCAGAGATCGAACCCCGGACCTCTAAGGTGAAGTCCGAGCGTCTAACCAACTGTGCCACCGAAGGTCTTCTGCTTATTATAAATTAATTTCCCAGGCTAAAAATGGTTATTATAATTGTTATTAGATTTGTTCTTGCCCACTGGAAAATTCATATATCTTTTTGAGATTAAAATTTACCAGGATTGAAACAATAACTATTCATAAAAAATATTTTCTTGCTTTACATTGAATGAAAAATTGCTAAATATGAGTAACACTATTTTTTAAATATTTTAGATTCACATGTGTCACTGAGGTTGAGTTGAAATTATAAAAAACAAGAATAGAGTTTAACATCTTAGAGTTGAGGATTTCAAATATTACTTTAAATTCAGCCCAAGCGTTGTCTGTCTGACCACGCTGCGTTGCTATTTGATAACAGAATTAAATTAAATCTTTATATTTAATGGAATCTTCGAATTAAATGGAATCTTGGAATTAAATTGAATCTTCAAATTAAATTAAATTAAGTTCAATCGCTGAGCCTGTACCTTTGGAAATTTTGTTATTCAGATATTTTTTGAGTTTCATAGGATTGCTTATCTATCAACGTCAAGTAACGTTTGAAATTCATATTGATCACTAATACATTACAATTACTAATGACATTATTGGCAGTTTGGACTTTCTTTTTGTTTTCCTAAATCTCATTTTTTTAAATGGTCAATTTTTCAGCAATCACTGAATTTCATGCAAATTGCAAACTGCCCTTGCGGAACTGAATATACGGTGATTAGCATTGAAATAAATAATACAAAAATATCGAGAAATTATTGGAAACTAGACAAAATACAATGGAACGATTTATTTACACCACTCCTAATTTCATATCTCTCCACTTCGCGTTTGGTCGCTGCATAACTTTACACATAAAAAAACCTGTGAATTCCCTTGAAATAGTCCAAATACGCTTGAAACTTTTTAGTTCCTTCTGAATTTCTTTGCAATCTTTTGAATTTTCAAAACAGTCAGAAATCTGTAGATATTATCTGAAACCCCTTGAAAATAAAATAAGAATTTAATTTCTTTTCTGAATTTCTCTAAAAAAAACAATTGAAATTTGTAAAATCTCAAGACTGATTGTATTACCAACGTGTTTAAAGAATGTTATCCTCTATATCTTGTTGCAGAGTTAAGTTCGCAGTTTGAGTGTTTGCCAAATGGTGAACCTATTCCTGGTGTTCCTCGTGGCGAACTTTCTTCCTCTTCTTCAAACAAAAATGATTCGCCTGAGAGGCCTCTTCCTCCTGCTGAGCCTCCCCTTCGTGTCAGGTCCAGATCTCCTCCTACATGTGCTCATCCTTCTACCAGATCTATAGCTTCACTTATGACCCTTCCTTCTCCTGTCGGACATGTATGTGGAATTGAACAACTTAGATTTATTCGGCTTATTTCCAAAAGGAATCCGGAGCGGAAGTTCGAACTTCGAAGATACACTTTTCTTGCCGATAAATCGATTAAAACGAAAACAGGACCTACTACATATGGGCCTTTGCCAACCGAAGAACAAATTGTATTATCGACATCCGATGGTGACGTGTATGGCATATTGGAGACTTATAATGTTCTGGGTGGAATATATAAATATTTTGGTCTTGACCGGAAACGTGTGAAAATAAATATGAACAGCTACATGATTAGCGTACTAAACCGAGAAGAATTGTTTGAAACACCAGTAGGTCCACAACGCTCAATCGAGAAGAGTTTCAAAGTAGAGAATATAAGCTATCGTCTAAATGAAAAACTTTCTCACTATTCATTCAACTAGGAAAATGTAAAAATACAAAATATATCATTTTTGAACCAAAGTCGGATACACGTCTTACATGTAACTAGCAATTACATTAAAAAATCAATGTTCTATGATTCTCGAGGTTTCAATCTTTTATCAATGCCCCAGCCAGTCTTCTTTGGAAATAGATAAAAGAACTTCATTTTCATTCCCTCACGGAAATATTTTAGGAAGAAGATTACACTACCGCAGAGTGGTCAAGACTAGGCATTCACTGTTCATAAACCTCTAAAGACTGTATTTATTGACGGATTATGAAGTTTTTTTTGAAGTTTCCAGAATGAAATTTCTCAAATCCTTCTGCTCATCAATTTTCAATTTAATTCTGCATGCAACAATATATCAACAAATATAGTGGCGATATTAGGAAAGTTATGGAAATTGTTTTTTATCTTTGTGAAATTTCTTGAATAAACTCGCTATTGATTAAAGTATACATACACACATATACTTAACGATCATAAATAATTGATTATTATGTTGCTTTAAAATCTTTATAATTTATGTTCAGAATGGTATTAGTAACGAAGAATTATTTCAATTCAAAAATCTGCGAACAGCTTATAAAGTTGTAAACAATTTTGTGGTCTAGAGAGTCTTCGTGGCTCAGATGGTATCGTTCTTGTCTTATGCTCGCGCGGGTTTCATTCCCAAAGCAGAAATAGGCCAGGCAACGAAGAACCAACAAAGACGGAAGAAGGAAATAATTAGTAACAAGCTGGAAATTGATATAAACCCTTCTCAGTAGGGTATTAATGAACCTGTAAACGTATGATATCGATTGAACAATGGGTAAGACATGTATATTAAAAAATAGCGGCGATTATCAGTTTCTTCAGTTTATATCGGAAACGGCTAATTTCAGAAAAATTGAGATTCCATAGAAAAACGTAGAAAATGCTTTTCTCTATAGATAGATAAACGTTCATTTTTCAGCCTGCTGGCCTTAAAAATTGACTTGCTGACACTTTCATTTTTTTACAGAATTTCCTTAAAACTAACCTTTAAAAACTAACATCCATCCATACCTTATCTTTAAGACCACACGCTCTTATCGCCTTGCCTTCCTCGCTTCGCCTCGCCTCGCTCGCATGTCCCTACTTTCTCGAATCGCCAAACTCTGCTCCCGCGGTTAATACCACCATGCTCATCCCACTCCTTTCCACATCTACGCACTCCTCCAACCAGTGATCCACTCTTGCATCTCCTTTCTCACACAGTTCACACATCCTCTTCTCCCGAGAGAGCCAAAACCTATTGAAACCCTCCATGCACCCACATCTCATCCTCGCTATAAGCTCCTGACTTCCTTTCTCTCCTTTCTCACATAAATATTGCGCTCTCGCCCTTGGCATTATCCCCTGCTGGCTTCCCTCTCTCCATGCCGTTTTTCTGAACTATCTCATATAGCTTTCTTCCTCCTTCGTGCATGCTTCGTTATTCATCCATTTGCAGTCCATTCGTTCTAAAGTACTGTTCCCTCTCAACCTCCTACTTCCCATCCCCTCTCTTCTTCTCCTTCTCCCACCAACACTCCGTAACCAGCCTACCCCCTCCCACCTCACCCCAATCTGTGAACTCTGTTTGGTGTTGCTTGGTACTTTCCGGCGTGGCTTTCCGCGTCAGATATACGTTTCTTTGGACCTTCAATTTGAATTAAATGAAGAAACTAATGTCTGCTGCCTTACATGTCTGATTAGTAGGAAGGACAGTAAGGGAATTTACTGCAATCAGGTGATTCATTGATTCCCGGCCCATTATTTGTACGGCACACTGGAAAATCCCAAGTTTTGCGGATTTAAAGGTACCGTCTTATTTCATATAGTGCGCCACATGAATTTGGATTTTTATTGCTACAATGACTCTGCGGAAACGTGCCAAGAAGGAGGTTAAATTGTTCGAATCTGGCAATAAAAATGGCATTGATCGTTAATTTGAAACTACAAGCTGCACAAACTCGTCATCCGCAGTGGTCATAATTCTAACGCTTAACCTCCAAATCATTATTCCTAACCTTCAAGCATTCTTAGTTTTCGCTTTCCATTCATCTACATCCTCATCTGTCCCATGTGTTTCCAAGACACGTAACTTTCTCGTCTATAACCTCTGTACATCCGTCGCTTGCTTGCGGCCTTTACCTTGAGTTGAAGTTAATTTATTTCAGTTTAATTTTCGCTCACTTTCCTTTATTTTGCTGGTGTTTTATATAGTATATAAGAATTTGTGGTTGAAAGCTCTACTACACTTGGACCAGAAATATGCTGTTACGGATTTAACCTTGCTCGCTTGCTGATTCTGTTGCCTTTTACAATCATGTTTATTTCGGCAGTGCTTGGAAATTTTAATAGTGAAATCGTTCATTTTCTCTGTGGATTATAATCCTATCACGATACTGACGTTTTGGTGTTTTCTGATTCTTTTCTTTCAGCTATCTGTAAGGACTAATAATGAATGTTCCCTTTTCTGTTTGATTTGATGTTAGTTTAGTTAAATCTTGTGCGGGGCGGGTCCCTTTACTTCATGTTGTATTGTAGCTGCTTGTTGTGAATTAAATATGTTTTTTCAATAGGAGTTGTCTCCCTCTAAACTTAATTAATTAGGGTTCAGTTACCCAATCAACCCAAAAAACACACTTCCGTGCACACACGTAGCAAAGGGCCTTCTTTGCAGGTAGGGCCTGCGGGGGGAAGGGAGACTAACCCTCGGGTCCCTTCAACCTCATCGTATCCTCACTCGTCTCAGCGGAATCAACAAAGAAAAAATGGAAACAAGAGAAGCCGCGGGTCGTCCTACTCTTCCCCAATCATCGAGAACACCCCAAAAGAACAACGCAGGGATGGGGATGTTTTGTCAAATCTGCTGATCAGCATCCGGGCGGGTATACAGTCCCCTTCAACTCAGCTGGAAGTATCCCAAGCCAAAGAAACGGCTCGTTCTACGGTTTCAGCCCCACCTGCACAATCTCCTTCATGTGGGAATGATCAGGGATGTCAGGATTCTTCTGAGAATTCTGGATCGAGTCGGGAAATTCCCTCCCTCACTGCTAGCGCTGTCCTTCAATTTATGGATGCACACATGAGCTGGTCCAGAATGAGGTTTCACCAGACCATAATTTTTCCAGCGTCTGCGTCCCCCCTTTTATTGTTTTTCTGGAATCTCTGACTAGAGGAGTCGATGTGGGAAAATTTGATCATCTGGCACTGGCAGACAGGATTGACAGGGTCATCTCGGGCCCACGTGAAATCCTTCGGAATGGCCAGAACCGTGTAAAGATTTTTTGCACAGTAAGGATTGATGCAAACTCCCTGCTTTAATCTCCGGACCTTAGACACATGGGACATCAAGTTTATATTCCACCTTCTCTCATTCAAAAAAGGGCATTTGCGAATGGCATTCCATTAAAGTACTCTGCTTATGAAATTGTCAACAGGATCAGTCCTGATGAACACTCCTGATGAGAGAGTGGAATTTGTCTTTTCCTGCTCAGAGATTCCCCGTCGTGTGCTAAATTCCAGCGGCGCGTTTATTCTTACCCCCGTGATACCTCCACCTATGAGATGTTTTCATTGCCAGAGGTACCGTCATGGTTCTCACCAATGCAGGTCCCGCCGCCCAATCTGTGAATTCTGCTTTGGACATCACAGGACTGACACTTTTCAGCAAGGATTGATCTCGCGATGCTCGAATTGTAGACGGCATCATTTGGCTTCTTCCAGGGAGTTTGAAGTCTACATCTATGAATTTGAGGTGATGTAATATCGCTTTTGGAACAATTGCGGTTACGAGGACGCGGACCGGAATCTGCGGGAGATGGGCCTCATTCGTCCCGGGGGTCGCAGGTCAGCACCCTCCTCTCCCCCTCCCGCTAACTCACCTCCTATACTTGATAGAGAAGACCTACAAATGGGCTCACCGAATAGGCCTGGTTCTTCCCATTCGATTCAAGACTCACTCCGGCAGGCGGCCAATAACTTCCTACTGGCTACGAGAGAAACAAACCTACAGGTCAGCGCTGCGTTGGCCGACCTCGATCTCGAGCAGCGTTCGGGACAGATTTGATACTCCTTAGAAGTAGGGCTTCTAGATAGGATATATTTATTTTTCCTCAATTCGTTTGTTTGTTTGCTGCTCAACTGTAGCTCTCTCTTCCCTCGTTCTGGTATCAGTCGGTCAAACCCATGTGGTGCTATGTTTGACTATTTTATTTTTATTTTATTAATTTAAAGTGTATTAATTACGCACTCATGATTTGTTCATTCCATTCGGGCTAATTTTGTTGGTGAGAGAATGATTGAATACAATGAATATTTATGCCCGAGTTTAAGACTCTAACAATCTTTAAGTTAACATTTAATTTATCTTTCTTTTGAATTCTTTTTGAGATCCTTCTCATATGTTCTTTTGAGTATATATTATTTGCTTGTTTGTTTTTAAATTCCATTCTTTTTATTCCATTTTACCATGAGTCTTTCTTACTGCTGTTTTGCCTTGTTTGGACAGTTTTAATTAATTCAATCGATTGTTTTGGCTTAAATTGTAGTTCCTTTCCTTCGTTTTTTTGGCATAGGTTGGACATACTTATTCTATGTTATGTCTGAATAGTTCTATAAATACTCTTTAGTTTATACTTTCACGAGCTGTTTCCATCCATTTAGATTAGTTTTTTCGTGGAAAATATTAACTAGAATGAATATTTATGCTCAATTTTAGGGACTAACAACCTCCAATTTAATTCAACTCAAGTTTCTTTTTGAAATATGGAATCAATTTTCCAAAACTCAGACTTTTATATCTACCTAGTTTTAAGTAATTTACTAATGATCTACGTGTTCATGAGATGTTTTAATATATTCAGGTTCGTATCGCCGAGGAAAGAATTAACAACTGGGATGAATAGTCAATCCTGAATTTTCAGACTCTAACAAGCTTCAAACTAAATTGAATTTAATTTTCCTTTGAATTCTGAAATTAAACTTCAAAAACTCGGATTTAAAAAAATTCCTATACAAGGAATTTTCATATCAAACCAATATAAACAAGTGGTTACATAACTCTCATAAATCTAAATTCTTAAAGTTATCATAACTAAGCTGATGAGGTTATAGACCTCATTTAACCTCTCTATAAATTGCACGGCCCTTGGCCTGGAAATATAGGGGATCTGGTTGCCAGCATGACCCCTATGTGTCTTTTCTGTAACTCACTTTTCTGTTGTCCAGTTTCAAACTTAGTCTTAGGTGGTGCGATGTAACAATTTATCGGTTGACCCGTCCTACACTCTAGCTGAGCATACTCTCAGAACTGTTTTGTGCACGATCTTGTAGAAAGAACTTCGTTTCGTTATCGCCCATTAGCGGACTTATCAAAAAAATGGAAGGTCAAGTCAAATGTATCAGATTTGCAAATTGGAACGCGCAAGGTGTCCTACATAGGGATAGAAGAACGGAAGTAGAGGCATTGCTGCATGAGAATGACCTTGACATTCTTTGTATCTCTGAGACTTGGCTAACGAGGGATGTTGTATGGGACATTAAAGGCTACCTAATCTATAGATCTGATAGAAGGGATGGTCGTGTTGGGGACAGTGCCCTCATTTTGGTTAAGGATGGCTTTGCTGTCGACAGGTTGGAACTTGGGGGCCCCTGGGAAGCTGATGTGGTTGGTATAATCGTGTCCTCTTCTCTAGCTAGGATAGCAGTTGCTTCGGCTTATGTCCCACCTGAAGAAAGGATACTGTGTGAGACAGCTCTCCACTGCCATCTACGACGTGAGCTTGGTCCCTCTGAATGACTTGGAGCCCACGTTCATCTGAGCGCCGGGTTGATTGTTCAGAAATCTTGACTTGATATTTTGCTCGCCCTGCCTGGCCCCGATCATAATTACCAGGGTTGGTTTTGACACCTATAACTCCGATCATCTGCCGGTTTTTGGTAAACTTGACGCCTCCCCGACTATGATCTCCACTTACTCAAACAGATTCAACGTAGAATCACTGGATTGGTTCCTGTTTCGTAGACAGGTGGATGAGGAGATCCCGGCACTCTCTCAGGCTTTTCTTGATGGGAATCTCCTGGCAAGAGTCTATGACAGGTTTGTGAACACTGTCTTTGCTGCCTTGGAGATGAATGGTGAGTTCAGGGCGAGCAATCGCGAAACTGTCAGGAAGAGGGAGCCACTCTGGTGGAACAGTGAATGCGAGGTGGCTCTTGAGAGAAGGTGAGTGGCTAGGAAGAGATACCCAGCTAACAAGACACAGGAGGAGAAAGCTGCTTTCAAGGTAGTTAACAACGAGGTCAAGGCATGTCTCCGTGAAATCAAATACCAATCTTTCAGATGTTTCTGCGAATCTCTCGACTCTGCTGGGGGTCTCACCAAGATATGGCGTACGGTTAAGGCTCTGGCCTCTCGTACCTCTTCCCCGCATACAAATGTGGTAACTGATCCGGAATCCCCGGTTATCAGGGAATTACAAGATGAATTGGTACGCTCAGACATCCCGCTGGTCTCGGTGGAGCCGATCCTGCATCCGGATGGGACGGATCCAATGAACCAGGCGTTCTCTTCTGGTGAATTCCAGTCTGCCCTGTCCACGTGCAAAATGAAATCAGCACCGGGAATTGATGGTATAACTTACGAAATCGTTAATGGTCTCTCTGATTATTCGCAAAGATTTTCGGCATGAACTGTTCAACGCCATGTTTAGGGAGTCATATTACCTGGAGACATGGCGAGATACCAGGATCCATTTTATCCCTGAGGCTGCTGAGAAAGGGTTTCAGCTAATCTCACTAACGTCGACTCTCTGCAGGTTGTTCAAGAAGTTGACGCAGTGGCGCCTCGAATACCTGACCGAGAGTAGGGACTGGTTGCCGAATTTCCAATACGGCTTTAGGAGAGGTAGATCGTCCATGGATTGTGTGGCAGCGGTTGTAACCGACATATTGGCAAGTTTCGGCAGGGGAAAGTCAACGGTGGCCTTGGCCCTGTACTTGAAAGGAGCTTTTAATGCAGTCCTCCCAGGAGAGCTTATCGGAGAGTTGAGGGATCTTAAGGTACCGAGAAGGATTTTTAACTTTGTCTTGTTTCTCGTCTCTAAAAGGAACCTGATATTTAATACGGATACCACTGATGCTGGAGTTTCGGGTGTTTTTTTTTTTTCTTGAAGGAGTAAAAGCGGAAAATGCTCATGCACCAACCACATCCAAACTTTGGGGATCGCGAGCCCATTATATGCATCCCAAGCATATATATTTAAAATACATACAAGTGAGACGCACACACGGGCGCGCAGTCCACAAGGAACGAATGTGAGTGTGGGACTTACCGAAACGGCACCTACCCACTAAACCTCAGGGAGGGATTCTCTCCCCACTGTTTTTCAGTCTGGTGTTGAGGCGAATTAAGGAGCGTCTCCCGTTCGGGGTTAAGATCTAATGTATGCCGATGACGTCTTCCTTTACGTGACCTCCGAAGTGATTCAGGATGCCCAGGCTCATCTGCAGCGCGAAATTGGAACTTTGTCGCCATTGTTGAGGAGAGTGGGTCTTTCAGTCTGCATCCCGAAATGTCAGTTATGTGTTTTCTCAAGGTCCAGAGATAGACTTGATGACGTGAACTTGAATTTTGAGGCAGCAGATATTGGAAGTCAACCCTCTCTTAAATACCTGGGCGTTTGGCTCGATAGACGAATGACTTGGACGACCCACATTAAAAACATAGCAGCTAAGGGCTCAAGAGCAGTCAACATCATGCGGGTGATTTTCAGAGTTACTTGGGGAGCCTCTCCTACTCTTCTCCTCACAGTGCACAAAGGTGTAACCAGACAGACAGCCTTGAAAATGCTCGATCGGTTCAATATGCGTCATTGAGGGTGGCACTCGGGTACATGAATTGATCTCCCATCTCTATCCTATTGTCAGACGTTTCGGTCAAACCCCCAAGTCCATGGTTTCAAGGCTACAGGCTCCCAAGACGCTACATCAACCTAGTTACGAGAGTTAGAACTTCACATGTGTGCACGGGAGATCATTTCATAAGAATGGGCTGGAATATCCCTGAGGGATGCGAATGTGGTGCCGAGTTGAAGGATCTCACGCACCTCATACATCAGTGTCGTTTGCTCGCAAGAGGCCGGCCCATATTTTATTTTATTTTGTGGAACTGAAAGGTCGTGAATCTACAAAAGAATGGAACATGACTAAGAAGAAATATTACTATTTGTAAATTTGTGAATCTACGTTTAGAATATTTTCTCGACAAAGTTGTATGACGTGTTCCCATGACATCATGCTAAAATCCTCAATTCAAGGCTACTCGATCCATGGTGGGAGGTGCCGGAACTGCGCAAATGAAAATAACAGTGTACGGTCGAGAAGAAATAGAGGAGACGGGAAATAAGGGAGAGGGGAAATAGGTGAGACTTCACTGTATATTTTTAAACTAATAAGATACTAGAGAAAATTAAGGGTGGCATCTTCTGATGAGATAAGGGACATTTTTTCGAACTTTTTTTTGCATAGAAATTTCTTGAAAAGTCTAACACATATGTCGTTCAAAGGATTTATTTAATATCGCTGGTTCTGATATAGTAATAAAAATCTGGTTTACAAAATTACACCAAATGGCGAGTCGATGACCCTCGTACACCCGAGTATGCACTAGGTAGTTCAAGGCGTAATGTATATCAACATTCTAATCTATTTTGAGGAAAGAATGGGTCAAGTTTACGAAATTTTTGCGGCCTTGTGACCAAGGAAAAATATTCTGATTTGGTACACACTACCTGGTACACAATCAAGTGTACTCGGGTCGTTGATTCGACATTGGAGGTTGTTTTGGCTATTGGTGCAATTTAAATTTAGAGAATGTTCTTGTAGTTGACGTCTCCAACTATCTGGTGCACGATCCAGTGTGTCCATGCTTTTAATTATTTGTTTGGATTTGGTTTGGAATAATGGCTTTATTTAAATTTTAAAAGCTTTCTCGTACATGACGTATTGAACATATTGTTCCGGTGGACCCGAGTCGTAGGATCACCATTTGGCATTGTTTCGGCTATTATCGTAGTTCAAATTTCAAAAAAGTACGCGTAGATGATGTCTTGAACTACCTTTTGTACAATCCGGTGTACCCGGGTAGTCTACTCACTATTTAGAGATGTGTTTGCTATTGTCGAACTTCAGATTTTAATTTTTAACGCGGTCTAATCTTCTCTAACACTGTCATGATGTTAGGAATATAAATGTCAGAATTAAGAATTTATGTTTATGTTGACATTTTTTTAGCGAAATAGGTTATTTTAAAGGAACTCCTTGTTAGCCTGTATAATGAGTTGGCGATATTTTCTTGAAAATTTCTTTTGTATATCCATTTTCTGTTTGAAAGACTACTCCATCCTCGCACAAAAGTTTCCGTGGACAAAATCAATTCTTAGCCTGCACTATTTATTCGATTTGGACTTCAATTGTTGTAAATATAAAAAGTTTTGAAGGAAAGATAACTCGCAAAGAAATTATGAGCTAATTTATAAACAAAGATTAGGCGTGTTCGTTAAAAACTAGTCATTCTCTCCATACATTTATGAATATTTTTTGAATAATCAATCACTGTTCTCAAGTTGGAAAATATCACTGCAAAGAAGTTTCGTAAAGATTTTGCTTGTCGATTTCGTAAAAAAAAAAGTTCAGCCTATTTTTTCGAAAATAGCAAAACTCTAAATTTTTCGTGAAAATTATTCAAATAACTAATGATAATTGTAAATTTGGAAAGTATCGTAGCGAATATTTGTCGGGAAAAAATTCATTGTTGATTCCGTGAACAAAATGAGTAGTCTTTTCGAAAGTCATTAGCATTTTCAAGGATTAGAAGAAAAAACGTACATTCTATGAAGAAATGATTAGAGAAAACTCTGTAGGCCTTTCTAAAAGGTATCATTTCTTTCTATGCATCTTGCATGGTTTTTCTGGAAAGTAGGATTATTTCTTCAAAGCTGTATCACGATTGGAAGAGAGAATATTTGTCTCAAAAAAGTGGTTTTAAGTAGACTTGTAGACCTACGTGGGATGGATTATTTTTCATTTCAGCATTTTTTTCGCGTCATATGGTTTTTCTGGAAAATGGAATTTTTAATATTTCAGAAAGCATTTTCTATGGATGAACCCAAAAATGGCAATCAAAAATGGATGGTTAACGAATTTGTCCTTTCTTTCAGGCCTTAAAAAAGTGTTCCAAAGCTCAATCTTATCTGACAGCCTACAAAATACAACAGACTACAGACTTCTGACTCAAAAAGTATCAAAACGTGGAGTTTTTGTGAAAACCAAAGAAATCAAATTTCACCTTCTCCTCAGCATGAGAATGTAGAAAGTTTGCAAAATTTCCTGTTACGCACATGTCTCAACCTACAAATTCAAAATGAATAATTTCTGAATAATAAAAACAACATTTCTTAAACATTCAAAATTCACATGCATCACTTATGTTGAGTT
Source organism: Andricus quercusramuli (assembly GCA_932178445.1). Classification (NCBI taxonomy): domain Eukaryota; kingdom Metazoa; phylum Arthropoda; class Insecta; order Hymenoptera; family Cynipidae; genus Andricus; species Andricus quercusramuli. The sequence continues at coordinate 112,873 of CAKNXH010001025.1, forward strand.
GAAAAAGATAAAAATCAAGAGTAGAGTTCATTACAATATTATATCACCATATCATCGTTACCGATATCCATATCAATTCAGCATACTACAAAATATGAGGATTTTTTGAGACGCTGGAGTCAAAATTAAATGAGACGTGAAAATAGTAATTTTCCAATATTCATACTCTTCAGGGTTGCCCTTAATTAAAAAAAAATCAATAAATCAGGCAAGTTGGAAATTTTTCTATTTAACAAAAATCGAATTTTCTATAATGGTCAACTTTTTGGCTATCACCTTATTTCATTCAAAATTGCAAACCACCCTTGCGAAAAAATACAATAAGATGATTAGTATTGTAATAATTAAGACAACGGGATCGGAGGAATGCATGCCAAAACTAGACAAACTACAAAGGAACGATTTATTTTACACTGCACATAATCCCATCTGGAATTGCTCAAAAATAGTGATTCTGCGCTGAAATTTTACACATAAAAAATCTGCAAATTCCCTTGAAGTCTCCTAAATTGACTTGAAATTTCATTCAAATCCCTTGATATATTTGTAAATATTTTTGCATCCAGTTAAATCTTTAAAATCTGTTCAAATCCGTGTGACTCCTTGAAAATATTAAAAATCTTTTATCTCCTCTTAAATTCCTTTGCAATCTTCAAAATCTCTGAAATAGTAAGAAATCTGTAGAAATAATCCAAAATCCCTTGAAGATAAAATAAATCAAATTTATTCCCTAAAGTTCTCTAGGAATCCTTTAAAATTTCTAAAACGTCAGGACTTGTGGGAATACCAATGTTCTTAAGAAATTTAATCCTCTATTACTTGTTGGAGAGTTAGGTTCACAGTTCGATTGTTTACCTAATGGTGAACCTATTCCTGTACTTTCTCGTGGCGAAAATTCTTCTTCAAAAAAGAAAATCATTCACCTAAGTGGTCTCTTCCTCCTGCTGAACCTCCTCTTCGTGCTAGGTCCAGGTCTCATCCTGCATGTGCTCATCCTTCTTCCACATTTCTAGCTCCATCTATAAGGCTTTCTTCTCCTGAAAGAAATGTTTGTGGAATTGAACAACTTAGATTCATTCGGCTTTTTACCTATGCGAATTTGCACCGGATATTCCAACTTCAAAGGTTAATTTTTCCTGCCGATAAATCAATAAGAATTAAAACAGGAGCTAATAGCTATGGGATTGTAAAAAGCGAAAAACAAATCGTATTATCAACATCCAATGGTGACGTCTTTGCCATATTGAGGACTCATAATGTTTTGGTTTGAATTTATGAATATTTTGGTTACAATAGAAAACGTGTGAAAATAAACATGGAAAAAAACACGATTACCAAAAAGAACCGACAAGAAGTGGATATGCTACTTCAGTAGGTCCCCACGTCCCAGTCATGAGAAATTTCAAAGTACAGAATATACATTGACCAAGTTCATCTTTCGAAGTGCTATTTTTTAGTAAAATGAAGATGCTTCTTACAAAAAGCGCGTACATGTGCAAAATTTGTTACTGAATCAATTCGATACAAATAGAAATACTGAAAAACAATAACCAACCCTTCCAATTAGTCGCTTTCCGTGCACTTCGCTCTGAAAACTTGTAAAGTAACCTGTAGATTTCATGACTTATCTGAATTGCCATCAATCGCTCGTCAATTATCTTTTCAATTGAAAATGGTCATAGTTTCAAGTTTCAGGCTTATTAAAGTCCGGAAATTTCACAGCACACCAGCATGCTCTCCTCGAATACAACAGTAGAATCATCAATAAAACACATTATATTTCGCTCTATTCTGCATAACTGCACGGAGAGGAATGGATGGTCAAAGTTAGAGGGTCGAAATTTGAAGCGGCAGTCCATTCGTCTAGATGGTCTGAAGAGCCATCCAGAATTTCTTTGACATAGTCAGAGAGGTTCCCCATTTTATGACCAGTCTGACTGTTATAAGAAGGTCAGACTCACTATCAGGGATAAGCAAGGTATACTTGCGGGATGGTCAATACGATTATCTTGTTTTCACTCATTTCAAGCATCCACGGAAGAGCAAATGACCCATCGTGGAGGGCCAACCTGATTAGTTACCGTTGGCCTGTTTATTTAAAATGATTGAATGTGTAAGTCAAATGTTCACAGCAAATAATAAATGTAAAGTGCATACGAATATTAGGAATAATTGTAAATTCATGTTTAGGATAGAAAAGATATTCGTTTCTTCAAAATTGAAATCGATCATTTATTTTTGAGAAGAAAATCTAATAAATAATTCAAATTTCACTTTACAAATCTTTCTTGTGAGCGAAGGATTATGTTTAATAATTTTACTGAATGTCACTGAGCAGTTCAGCATCACATTTGCTGTTTTTTGAACTTAAACATGTTTTTAATAAGTTTAAACTGCTTTTCGATATTTCGAACATTCGTGGAGAGTGAAGTGCATAAGACATAACTTGAAGGGAAGTGAATTAGGGTACCTTTTCATAGAACATGGATTCTGAATTAATCGTGGAATTAATATTTTAAATAGGATTGATTTCTAGTTACCTCGTTGGTTTATGTCAAATGTGATTGGCCCAGAACCTAGATGCGAACCCTATGTGAAACATTAATTCAATGAAAAATTCAACTTCGAATCGATATTGGTTTCTGAATTCAAACCAATTTTTGAAATTTTATCATTCTGCGTGACACTGTGCCGGGCCCTTAGCCTTTCGTGCTCCAGAAAATATATGTATTGTCAATGGGCACTGTTTTTGCATATCACATTATGTCTCATATGCCTCGCTCTCCACAGAGAAGAAAAATGCTTTCAGAATTCATGTATTGTATATAAATTTTCAGGTTTTATAGGTTCCAACTATTTGTATAATTTTCAATCTCTTATAAGAGAGAGACTGGAATAAGTGGGAAAAGGACAACACATATAGAAGATGTAGGATAATCAAATCGACCCCATAAAATGGTCAGGTAGACTGTGCGAGGAGATCAAGTCGACTATATGTTGTGACCAAATCGACCATCTATGATGAGGGATTCGAACCTTTATAATGATCAATTCCGCCTTCTGTGATTATTGGTTCGACCCTCCATGGCGCTCAAGTCGACCGTCCCAGATAAGCAAGTCGACACTCTATGATAATTGATTTGAAACTCTTGTTTTAGCCTTCTAGATATAGTCGTTTTAGCCATCTTCAAGGGTTGTCCTATAGTTGACCCTGCAATATAGTCTGTCTGCACATCTAGATGGCCAAACTAACCTTCCATTTTCCTCTATGTGGCTGAATCTACTGGAGAGCATGAAGGTGCAAATCTTAACTTTATTTTTTTGTCTTTGTCCATAATATCGATGCCTTCCGTACTCAATTCATTACACTCTCCAACAAAACTCTTTAAAAGTATATTTAAAAGAACTTGCGATGGTTCTTCCTTCACAACCATAACAACTGCTGGTGAAATAATTTCAAATCTTATGCCCAGTGGTGAGTTGTTTGAAAATTATTGAATGTGGCCAAAATCCAGTTTGAACATTCTCGATGGGTGCTTAATTCAAGCAGGATTATTATGTAACTGACCATCCTGAATGTCTTAAACTTAGTGTTTCTAATAAATGCTCTCGAATGTCTAGTCTATCAAGTAACACTTTAAGTTAGTGCTTCAGATTTAACGTTAAGAATAAATTGAAAGAACCAAAGCTGAGATAAAACATCTTCTCGCACTTCCGACATAATATTGAGCAATTCTCAAACTTTTTCTGTGAGGAATGCAATGTAACGTGACAATCTGTACACTAAAAGAGATACGTGATCTTATCATCCAGCTAATTGAATGCCATACTAATTTCACAATTGCTTTTAATTGAAAAAGCGAATTCCGTTCCTACCAACATCTTTAAAGAATCAAAGGAAAATAATCTTTCTGTGCTACGGTTAGCCCGGATTTTTCGAACATCATTCGATTATTATCGCCAAATTTATGACGTGAAAGGTGCGAATCAACAGAAAAGAATCCTGTGTAATCGGCTGGAGAATGTTGTCCTACGCCGTTTCTTTCAGTCACGTTCTCCTGATATTCACATTGCATCTCAGATACAACGGGTTCGAAATTCGTATCTTGCACAGTTTCATCTTCACTGCTGGTTAGATCTTCTGTTCAGAAGTTATGGCAAATTTTTCGTGGCATTTTCAAAATATTCCATTTATTTTTTCCCCACCCGAACTCAGGATCATAATTCTTTTAGAAAATTCCCTATGCCAAGTCACAATTAAATTAGTTTCAAAAATTCCCTGAATTGTAACGAATTCCGAATCGGAACAGGGTTTTTTAAATTCCTTTTTCTAAATCATAATTGGAACACGTTCAAAAAATTCCAGCTTTATGTCAAAAATTCCCTATTCCCTATTATAATCCTTAACGAAATCTCCTGTCCTAAATTGTACCTAGGATAGAAATTATAATTCCATGCGGAAATTCCCAGATATAACGCAAACTTATAATTCTCATAGAAAATTCACTGTTTCAACTGAGAATAAGAATAATCAAATATATGAAACCACTTTTTATTAGCATATGATTACATTCTAGAGAAAAATGCCGATCTCGGGTTTTTTGATTTCCTGGTCATGCAGTTATCCTGAGATAGCAGTGAATTTTTGATCCTATGAAATTTTAATCAAAGAGGTTTTTATGTTATTTTCTGAATTTTCATAGGACTTGAATACTACTAATTTTATATGCGCATGCTTTCAAAAATTCCAAGAATTTGAAAGACAATTAAGAAGTTGAAACAATATAACGTTCAAGTGAAATTTTAGCAAAAGTAAAAGAATTCTGGTGAAATCAAAATAATTCAAACAGTTAAAATGAACTCAACTGAATTTATTGGAATTGAAGTAATTCTAGAAGAATTTAAGAGAATTAAAGAAAATACAAAAGAATTCAAATAATGAAGAGAATAAATTATTTAAACAAATAACAGATGTCAACAGAATGAAAGAGATAAACAAAATCAAAGGATTCAAGAAAATTGAGAAGCAGGTGAACAGCTGAGTCAAGTACTGGTGAGCCTCTCATTTGAATCATAAGAAATACAACCTACTATATTAGTTTATATATCCCAATTTTTCAATTTCATGAGATCAGTTTATGAAATTAAGCTATTCATAGATTGAAAGACTAAAATTGAATTATATTTAATTCAAACGATCAAAATTGAAGCAACTAGAAAATCTAGAAGTAAGGAATCAAAACTCAACAATTATGAATTTTCATACGTTCAGGATTAAAAATATCAAACTGAGAGTTGCTCAACATTCAAGACTGGATGAATTAATCCAGCAAATACGTTCCACATTCAAATAAAGAAAGTGAGACATTCACATAGGAGAAAATATTTCTTAGTATCATAGAAATTTTCCTTCAATTCGTTTCATTCCAATAAATTGGACGGGCAATTAGTTTTGTTGATATAGAAATAAAATTTCTTCGAACCAATCAAATGTTTCTTAACACAAATAAAAATTTCTTTCATTCAAATAATTCCTTCCTTTGACTATCAAGAAATGTTTTTACGTTTTAAGAAACATTTGTCTTATTGAAAATTAAAAGCTTCAAAATTTAAGGTTCAGCATCTTCAGAATATTATATTGCTAATAATTTCAAAAAATGTTCAATGTTAGGCATTGAGGATTGCATAATTTTAGATACAACAAGATACATAATTTTTACAATACAACGGTGAAAAATTATAGACCAAATGTATCAGAAATGAAATATGAGGGCATGAAAAATTTTACGAGTTTATCTTTCCATATTGCGCTCTTTCATGTGAGTCAAAATTTGTGTTACTCATCAATCAAGGTTCATGTGAGTATATCAAAAAAAAAACTAGAAATTACGTTTACGCAATGAATTTAGGACCTCTTCAAAAAAACTTTTTAGATTCAAAATTCTCACCTTTGACAAAAAAAGCCTCAAGTAAAAACGCATGAAAAATCTTCGAATTAATTGCAGATTCTTGGAAGCGTCATAATTAGTATTTTGAAACGAAATCTGGGTAGCCAATTTTATGGTCCGGAAAAATTTTCGGTCATTTCTCGTTTTTCACCGATTGCCCTCTTAATAATTATAATTCTAAACTTAACAGGGATTTTTTTTAATTCCCTTCTTCGGTATCAAAATGAAAATTATTTCCCCAAATTCTCGTTCGATGTCAAAAATTCTGTGCTCGAAGTGAAGTGCACTTTTTATATTTCATTTCTGTACTGAAGCAATAAGAAGGTCATATTGCAAAACTGTAAACGTGACGGAGCCTGTCTCCAATTTAAGGCCATAGCCTTCTGATTGTTTGAACAAAATTAAGAAAAATAAATTTTTTTACAATCTTAAGATTATAATGTCTCAGTGGGCTATAAAATATGTATGCATATTTGGGATATTTTCGCGCTGATTTTGACAGAGTTCTGTTTTCGATTTGAAAAATTTTTATTGGTTGTACATTTTCCCAAATTTTGCCTAGAGAGTTGCAATTATGTAGCAAGCTTTGTAGAAATGACTTGCCTTGAATAAGGATGAACTTGATTAATGAAAAATATAAATAAAATAAAATAGCTGTAAATTGCAAACGGATTATCCTACTAAAAAAGTGCAAAATGCAAAAATGTTCTATTTCTGCTCAAAGGTGATAAAAATCCAGAAATTTGATTGCTAATATATAATTAAATTGTCAAATTCACGAATTCATCGAATTTTGTACCTCTACGTTAAATAGTTTTGTAAGTGAACTTTTACGCTGACGCTGACTAATGAAATTTAAATATCTCAAGATGATAAACTTGACGTCTATATTCTATTAGATAACGACTATAGAGGTCATATTACTCGTTTAGATTAGGTAATGAAGAACTCGAATGAGCCATAGTTAGACTGTTAATTGAATTATTCATTAATGCATTATTCAGATTCACCTCTTCTTGGAAAAAATGAGGATCGTTCATACTCTGGTCTCCACATTGCCAATCATCTTTAATTTTATTGGTAAATATAATAGTATAATAATATATCTACAATATTTTCAAGCTTTCTGCAAGCAGCAATTTGGCTGACGTAATAATTCCTCCCTGTAAATCATGAAATATATTTTTAACAACTTCCTTTTCATCTAATTAAACAGGTAGTTATTGCACGGTATTTCAGCAATTTTAATCTACTTTTTGGTATTCGCTTGAAACTTTGATTCATTAATTTTTGCATTCTCATTATAATGAAAAGGTATTAGTTTTATGTTAAAACTGACAATCGCGGATTCCTTTGAATCTCCACGTTTCGAAGCCCTGAAAATGGAATTTTTGTTTTTAGAAAAGCATTTTCGATGAATAAAACCAGAAGGGTTGGTCAAAACTGCTGGTTAACCAACACGTTCTTTCTTTTAGGCTTAAAAAATGTGCCATACCTCAATCCTATGTGAGCATCTTTTCGAATGTTATCTTGCCAACAGGATAGAACGGAATACAGACAGATACTTTCGTAAAAATAGTTTTTGAAGGGGAACTTCTTTTAAGACGGGAGTGAATTGAGAAAAAAACGACCGAGCGAACGAACGGATGTCTCTCTATCTCCCTTACAAGTATACTTTCTATACCTTCTCTCTGTAATTGCGCTACCCTTTTGTGTGGCGATTCAGAATTGCTCTAGACTCGTTTTCGATATCCCCACTGCTACCACGCTCACCAAAGCCTGTGTATGCTCTCCCTCTCCCTCCCTCTCCCTCTCTCTCTCTCTCTTTGTCTTCACTCTCTTACTATGTGATCTCCTCAAAACTCATAACGATTCTTAACGAAAAATATCAAAGTTTCACTTCTGCCGTGGGACCCCACTGTTACACATTAGTTTTTCTGATTCAAGGTGACTTGATACCTTCGGAGAAATTTTTATATTCATTAAGATCTTCTTATTCTGTTAAAATCTGTTGAAATCCTTGAAAAATTTAAATATTTTATTCCCTAAAGTTGGGAAGCCTCGGTGGCTCAGACGATAGCGCGTCAGACTTCCATGCAGGAGGTCTGAGGTTGGATCCCTGAGCCAGGTACCAATGGCAATTTTTCTATGTACTTCCATCGGGGCTTCGGTGGTTTGGAACCCATCTTAAACTGCAGGTCCCCTCAGAAAAAGCTGGAAATGAGTCAGCGTTCTTCTTGCGCTTGGGGGCTCCTACAGGGGGCACCACGCTCGATGGTCGCTGGCCGATTCCGAGTAATGAACACACACACATACACTTACATAACACACCAGGACAGTGCTTCGAATCTGTGCATCTACCTGATGACTTCAGGGGGATCGCTCCGCCCACCTTAGCCTGCTAGGAAGGCTGCTGAATAGCAGAGTGGGTGAGGATCACTTTGCCTGATCAACAAAGGAGGACGTCGATTACTGTGCGATAGGTATGCCTCGCACCGGAGAGGTATAATCTCAGAAAGTTGGTAACAACGAAACCCACCGAGATCCAAAAAACACTCGGCGAAGGATGGCCGAATTTGGAGTCCTGCCTTGAAAATGAACATGGGTATGGCACAATAGGCTTTATAGCTTGAGCGCCAGGGGTGAGACCTCACAGACCCTGCCCCCCACCCACATAAAAATACAATACAAAATTCCCAAAAATTCTCTAAAAATCCTTTGAAATTTATAAAATGTCAGGATTGGTAGAAATACTAACGTGCTTAAAAAATGTAATCCTCTCTTTCTAGTTGCAGAGTTAAGTTCACCTACTGGAGACCCTATTCCTGATGTACCTCGTGGCGGACATTCTTCTCCTTATACTTTTTCTTCTGAAATAAACCATTTACCTGAGAGGTCTCCTCCTCCTGCCGAGCCTCCTCTCCGTGCCAGGTCCAGGTCTCCTTCCGCGTATGCTCATCCTTCTTCCAGGTATATAGCTCCACTTATAGGGCTACCTTCTCCTGACGGGCATGGCTGTGGACTTGAACAACTTAGATTTATTCGCCTTATTCCCAATTGGACTTGGCATCGGACATTCGAACTTCAAAGATACACTTTTCCTGCAGATAAATCAATTAAAATTAAAACAGGAGTTCGGACGTTTGGGCCTGTTTCAACCGAAGAGCAAATTGTATTATCAACATCCAAGGGTGAAGTTTTTGCCATATTGGTGACTTATGATGTTCTGGCTGGAATCTATAAATTTATTGGTCACAAGACAAAACGTGTGAAAATAAAAATGGAAAGTCAAACGATTACCGAATTAAACCGGGATGAAGTGAATGCAACTCCAGTAGGTGTCCGCCGCTCAATCATGAGGAGTTTTAGAGTGCATAATATAAACCGGCATGTGAAAAACAATCTCCAACATTAGTCATTCCATTGAGAAAATGTAAAGCTATAGTATATATTTTTTGTGTTCCGAAGACGGATCCACATTTTACATGTCACTAGTAGTAAAGTCAAAGTCAATGTTCTATGGTTCTCCAGGTTTTTATTCTTTCGTCAATGCCCGAACCAGTCTTTTTCGAAAAAAATATAAAGAATTGATCTTCATTTCTTCACAAAAATGTTTCAGGAAGAAAATTACACTACCGCACAGGGATAAAACCCAGGAATTGACTGTTCAGAAACGTCTACAGGCCGTATTTCTTTACGAATTTTTAAGTTTTTTTTTTAGAAATTCTCAGATTGACATTTTTTTAATCCTTATACTCTTCCATTTTTACATTCTACTCCTAATAACAAGGTATTCTTTTCACGTAAAATTTGACTTGGTCGGATTTCATATAATATCCACCGTCCGTCTTGTCTCTCAATCTGTAGTCTGTAGGCATAAATGGAAGAAAAAATTCGTTAACCAGCCATTTTTGACTAAAGGTTCTGGTTTTACTCAAAATTATTCATATGCAAAATAGATCTTCTTTTTTGTCAATCATCTTTTTACAGGACTCGTAGTTTTTGTTTCAATCGCAAGAAAAAACCTAAGCGTTTTCATGCCTCCATAGATAAATGCAAAAGTACGCTTTTTGAGCGGCATCTGGCTGTGCCTTGGATGAGTTACAAAATAGGGTTCAGTTAGCACAGCGTGACGTAGAGTTCAAAAAAGAGCTTTGTTTGTGCGTGCTCCGAGTATTTTCGTGATGCTAGAGTTGGCTAGAGAGAGATCATGGTAGACAATGATAGAAAGAGAATTCATGGCTGATTAGTGAGTCAATGTTTCTAACGTTAGAAACTCGTTGGAAAAAAAATGCAGCAGAGCTCATGCGTTCTTTCACCGTCTCAAAACGTGATTTTGCATTTTTCCATGGAGACAATGAAATCATGCCATTTATGATTCTGTTCTGAAGAGTATCATTCGTGACTCCTGCGGACTAACGGCTTTCCTTTTTGAAACGAGCGAAATATTTTTGCAACAAGTCGTAGGTAAGGGCACCGTAGGCGCTCGTACCGGAGACGAGTTACAAAAACATGGCGCTCGTTTCAAAAAGGCCGTCAGTCCACACTAGTTACGAAATGTACTATTTCGTATCTTGCATAGTTTGATCGCAAAATAGAATTTTTTTATGTTCAATCCGAAAGGAGTCTTTCAAAAGTCATTTGATATACAGACAACGACAACAACGACAATGACAGATATTGTTCACATAAACCCAATACCTCCTCACTGAGATGAGAATGTAAAAATAGATAAAAGTTGTTCATCCAAAAAAGATCTACAAATTTTTTGTTTATTATTCTTCTATAGGGCGCGTGTTTTTTTTTAACAAAATTGAAATATTTGCACAATCGTACCTCAGAATCTATTGCTTAGGAAATTTTAAAACTTGTACTTGATCTTCCGATGGAATGAAAATATCTCTTGGCAATTATTTATAAAACTTGATAAGAATAATTTTTCTTGAATACGGATGAACCTGAGTGTCTATGTTTATTTTTGTTGTATAGCTTTTCTTCTTAATTAAAAGATACTCCATCACCACTTTGAATCCAAATTTTTAAAACATAACTAATTGCTGGTCAAACTTCAGAGACTTGATCAGTAAACAGCAGACCAGTATAGATTAGTAAATATTAATGATTCGATATATCAAGTTATATCCTAATACAAGAGAAAAAAAAACAAGAAATTGCTTAGTGAAAATATATAAACCTATTCAGCACTGTATATAGTAATTAAAAAAGTTATAAAAATGGGAAATTGTAATATAGCCAAATTTAATTGAATACACAATGTTATGAGTGGCAGGTATAATTTTTGCAACAGTTTTAGTGACAACTTTGCTACTGGTTGACCTGAATAATTTTTTAATAACAAATGAAGAGTCTAAACGATTCCAATTCAAAAATAGAAATTTTTTAACAAAACCTCACGATGAGAAGCTCTCATTCTATCGGAAGATTTCTTTTTGCTTTCAACAGACCTAACTACGATATAGACACTGTACCATAGGGTGGCCCTTACTTTTCAATTTTTGAATTTCTTTGCTGTCAACCCCCATTTTTGTTTGAATGCCCAAAAAAAATCTCCTTCAAATTTAACTAAAATCGGTGAATAATTAGGGCTGGTGCAAAGACCATGAAGTTTCACATTGATTTAACATGGGAAAAGTCAGCTTTTTGTAAATCTAATATTTGAACGCGATAATGTGTTACAAATGATTCCATGTGACATTATGTTGTTCAGATTCCGTCGGAGAATGAAAGTCAATCATAAATTCTAAAGTTGAATAATTTTAAGCCACTCTTATAGGTCCCTAAAGAAAACCCCATAAGTGACAGATTTGAATTTCACGTAATATTGCGGTCTATTGACACTTTTGAAAATTTTAAAAGAAATAAATAATCATCAATAGGTAATTTGAGGATACCCAGTCATTTGTTCACTAATATTTAATAGTTTGAACAATCTTAATTTGTTTAAATATTTGTTTTTTTCAGTTGACTCGCGAAATGAACGTATTTTCTAGGATATATGAGTTATTTAAGGAATGATAACAATAAAATAATCTGTTTAAATAATTTTTCAATTATTCAAATAATACGTATTTGTTCAAGTATATATTCTACCTGAAAAAAGCAGGAGAAATATTTCATCTCACTAAATTTTCGACAAATTTTCATATTTTTAAGTACTAACTTGTTTATTATGAATGATCGGAGATGTTTGAACAAATTTAAATTAGTCAAGCAATTTTGTTGTTTACATATTTTATTTTTGCTATTTTTTGAAAGATTGAAATATTTTTAAGTTCTACTTTGCTTTTTAAGAATACTCTTAAATGTTTGAGAAAATGTAAATTGTTTGAACAATTGAGTATGGGTTAACCTGGAAACTTCATTATCTTTGCACCACCCCTAAATATTAACCGACATCGCTCAAATTTGCAGGAGATTTTTTTTCTGGGCATTCGAACAAAACTGGGGGGTAAGAGCGGAGAAATTCGAGAAAAAAAATCCACCAAGTATAAATGAGAACCACCTTACTGTACAAATTTCAAATAATTGTGAGCAAATTCTGATGTAAAACTGTGCAAATATGTCAGTTTGGTTTAAAAATCATTTGTTTGTAACGCGATAAGCAAAGTTTGTTTGTTAGTGAATAATGAAATTATTTTGAAAAATTGTTTGAACAAAAACTTTCCAGGATTTGAAAAAAAAAAATCTAAGATATTCGTAATCAGTGGGCTTTTTTTACAGTATGAAAAAAATTTATGTTTTTGAGGAGGCTATATCACGTGAGAAGTTTTCTTCTTTTATTTGAGAATTTATCGAATTTTATACCTCATCTTTAACGAATTTAATGAGTAAATATTTGCTTTCGACGCTGGCTCTGATGAAAGGTAAATATCTCAAAATGAAAAACTTGACGCCTATAATTTGCTAGATAACGAATAAATTGGACATATTACTCGTATATAATACGCAATGAAGAACGAGAATAAACCATAGTTACACCGTTAACCAAATTTTTCATGAATATAATAAGCAGTTCCTCCCCTTCTTGGAAAAAATGAAGATCGTTTATACCTTGATCTTCACATTGGCAATCATCTTTAGTTCTATTGGTAAATATAATATTATAATAATATATATTATATCTATAATTTTTCAGAATTTTATCAAGCATTACGCAACCAGCAATTCGACTGACGTAATATCAGCTCTACAAGTTAATTCTCGGCCTTTATCGTATCAATTAGTCTATAGTGCATGAACAAATAAATACAAACTGAAACAATAATGTAATAAATTTTGGTTTTCAGAAATAATTATTCTAATTTAAATAATGCAAAGGAAAAAATGGAAGAAATGATTTGCAATCTTGGTATATTAAACTAGATTCGCCACACTTTACTTAACATTCTAATTTCTTATCAAATCTGCAAACGAGAGACAATTAAAATTTTTATTTCTTTCAAGATGAAAGCTATACAAAGTAATTCAATTTTTATATGAAAGCTTTCATCTTAATCACTTCTATGCACACAAACCTAAAATATTTTATATTTGAAATTTTCCCATTTCTAAAGATTAAATAATTAAAAATTTCAATTTCTTGGAATTGAAGAAGCTTTGGTAAAGTAAAGCGTATTTAGATTTTATGTTGCTTCCAATTAGTAATAAGATATAAATTATTATTTTCAATTATAAATCAACAAGATCAAATGTTTTCATTTTTACTTTAGTTGATTCGGAATCAGAACGGTATTGCGTCATCAAAGTATGGCAAAATAGATAAAGTGTGTAAATAAGCATACGTTTTCCAGCCTAACGAAATAAATTTTAAATATGGAATGTTTGTGGAGGTGACTTAAGATGATCATAAAAACACAGAACGAAGCCGTTAAATTATTCAAAAACGTTGGAGCTGCGACTTTTTTCCATCTTCGGATTTAAAATCTAAAAACAGCATCTTGAGAAACCACTGAACAACAAGCATTCAAGTAGGACAATTATTGTCTCAAAAACTTCCTAAGTTAGTCGAAATAATAATGTTCCTTAAATATCCAATGTCCCAAAGACGTTTTTAAGTTGTATTTGGGACATCAGATGTTTTCAGGAAATTCTTTGGCCTGCCGTAGGACGGTTTCTGAAACGTTTTGATAATCTTTTGACTTCTATGTCCGAAGGAAATATTCATTTAGGGCCCTTGGACTCAAGCTCTGATATGTTCTTAATATGAAGCAGTACTTTTTTTCGAAAAGAAGTTTTTATACAGAGGGAAAAACTTTTTACTAGAATAATTTTTGTGTGGATTAAAATTTGCAAATGTTCAGGTTAGTCGAGCTTAGCATTCGAAAATTTCATTTTACCCAACAATTATTAAATTAAACAGCCTTTCCCTCTGCGCACACACTTCTAATCAAAAAAGGCGTACCGCTTAGTATATAAGAATATTTCATTCTAGTATTTATTTACTAAAATTTGTGATTGAATTTGGATTTTAGATGTTGAGTCATAATAGCGTTAATCTTAGCTAAAAACGCAAAACTTCAAATCACTAGGCATGTCAGCCAATGATATTCTTCTAGTTATCCACAGAAACACTTTTATTGGCTGGAATGTCTAGTGATTTCACGTTTTGCGTTTCACGCCTTCTGATAACGCTGGCATGGGATGCCACCCTCATGGCGGTCATGTCTAACATAAGAGTGGAGTTTTACAGGAGCATAAAACTTGGCGCAGAAACGCAAAACGTCAAATCGCTTTACATATCAGCTATTGTAAGTATTTTTGTGGATTCCTAGCAGAATATTATTGGCTACAGCCTGTCAAGTAAGAGCGTGTCCCTTAGTATTCTTGAAAAAATTTATTAAGAGGAATTTTATTTACATGAATACATTCTGCTAGATGCAAGCAACGACACAATCACTTTAGTATGTCGGCCAATCTCTCCTGACATCAATGATTGCCTGGCATCTCAGAGGCATGCTGTCGACCAGTTTTTCTGCATGGTTCCCTACCATCGCACATCTGAGGAACGTCACAACTGCGGCACGTCACAACAACGGCACGTCACATCTGCGGCACGTCACATCGACGGCACGTCACATCTGCGGCACGTCACATCTGCATCTCTCACCAGTGGAAAGGGATTCTACCGAATCATTTCTGTGGCCAGTCACAGGGGTGCCTTCCCGCCCCCCCACTAGACGTTGGAAAAGGGGTAGGGGTTTGATCAACATTACTTCTTTGGCCAGTCACAGGGGTGTGATGAGAGATGCCGCAAAAATGTCGATTCCACTGTGAGAAATGCCGCGCGGGAGAGAAGCCGCTAGATAGAGATGCTGCAGTTGTGACATGCCGCAGATGAGACATGCCGCAAACGTGACATCCCGCAAGTGTGACTTGCCGCAGAGAGACTTGCCGCATGTGAGATGATATGTCCCTTCTGCAAACCCCTTCTGCATACCCTTCCAAACCATGCACAACTTGCTGCGATGATTGACGTCATTATCTTCATGCAATATCCGCTCCCTGTTTTACATTCCAAAGCAGCGTTTAGCACTGGAAATCAACGATTTTTTATAGATATCACGCATTTTCTCAAGGAAAAAGATGGAGTAGATATTGCAAGAAGACAATGAACCCGAACACCGCTGAAAGTTGTGTAACGCCTGGAAAGCTCGAGTGGCCCTCGCAGTTTCCGGACGAAAGATGGCAGGCAATCATTGATGTCAGCAGAGATTGGACGACAAACTGAGCCGATTGCGTCGTTGCTTGCATCTAGGAGAATGTATTCATGTGAAAAAAATTCGTCCCAATAAATTTTTCTAAGAATACTACGAGGCACGCTCTTACTTGACAGGTTGTAAAATAACTAGTGATTTAACGTTCTTTATATTGCGCCAAGTTTGACGCTAACATGGGACTTCATCCTAAGATTTACATTTGTAATACGAAATAGTCATTGAATTTTGAATCACTAATACGCGCTGTTAAATGAAGGAAAATTAACAATTATTCAAGTATTATTGTAATTAGTTTTCTTATTATTATTTGCTTAGACCGAATAGCGCATAGGGGAAAGATCTTTATGCAAGTGATCAGGTGGATGCAAGTTTGGTCCAATGCTTGACGCCTCTCAAAATAAGTCAAAATTCGTTCCCAAAGTGATCAATTTTTCCGGAATGTGCACCTATTTATAAAGGTGATAATATGAGACCAAAAGCTCTCATCTAAGTCCATTAACACTTGATAAGCAACAAATTTAACACCGCTATCACTATCACTATTTTTGCGTAATAATTCATAAAAATATTAATTATCCCCGTATTTCTAGATATTTTTATCTGTCCTGAAATATTTTTCTAAGATTTTTAAATTTTTTATTCCATCACAGTCGCTTATCCTGTCGAGCAATCTTTAGTAACGTGTAAAATTCATGTCCATCATCAATACATTATGGGAATCGCTGACTTTCGTGCATAATTGCAAACTGCCCTTGCAAAAAATATTACAAGATAATTAGCATTGGAATAAATAGCACAAGAATTACGAAAGAAATGAAGTGAAAATTAGATAAACTATGAAGGATCGATTAATCTTACACCACTCACATGGAATCTCAAATAATATTACACGAAAATAATGGATCTGCACAAATAAACTTTGCACATCAAAAATCTGTGAATTCCCTTGATATCTGTCCAATTTGCTTCAAATTCCATTTAAATCCCTTGGTACCTTCGAAAATATTGTTATATCAATTGAAATCTCTTACATCTTTTATGCACTGCTGGGAATACCAACGTATTAAAAAAATGTAATCCTCTCTTTATTATTTCAGAGTGGAGTTCACAGTTTATTCCTCGTAGCGGGCCTTCTTCTTCTTCTCCTCCTTATTCTGATAGAAATCATTCACCTGAAAAGTCTCTTTCTCCTGCCGAGACTTCTCTACGTTCCAGGTCCAGGTCACCACCTGCAATTCGTTATTCTTCTGTCAGGTCTTTAGTTCCACCCACAAGGCTTCCTTCTCCTGACGGGCGTGGATGTGGACTTGAACAACTTCAATTTATTAGGCTTATTCCCACTTGGACTTTGGACCGGACATACGAACTTCGAAGGTTCACTTTTCCTGCCGATAGATTAATTAAAATTAAAACAGGACTTCGTACTTTTGGGCCTGTTCCAACCGAAGAACAAATTGTATTATCTACATCCGATGGTGATGTCTTTGCTATATTGGAGACTTATGATGTTCTGGCTGGAATTTATAGATATTATGCTCACCATAGGAAGCGTGTGAAAATAAACATGCATACCCACACAGTTACCGCATTGAACCGCGCAGAAGTGAGTGAAGCTCCAGTAGGTGAGCGTCGCTCAATCGTAAATAGTTTTGAAGTACAGAATATAAACCAACCTGTACACAACAATCTTCCACGCAATTAATTGATTTAAGAACATGCAAAACTATGAAGTGAACTGTTTGTGATTCAAAGTCGGATCCAAAGCTTGCATGTAACCAGTAATTGCATCGGAAAGTCAATTTTTCATGGTTTTTAAGGCTTCAATCTTCCGTCAATGCTCCAGTCATTCTTTTTCAGAAACAGATAGAAAAATGTAATTCTTATTTCCTCACGAAAATATTTTATCGAAGAAAATTACACTACCGATCAGTCATTAAAGCCAGGCATTTCCTGTTCATAAAACTCCACAGGCTGTATTTCTTGACAGATTTTTAATTTTCTTACAAATTTTAGGAATTTAAAGTTTAAGATTCTTCACCTCTCCCATTTTTAAATTTATTTTGCATGCAACAATGAATAAACAAATATAGTTTTAAAATTATCAATTTTATTAATATGATTTTTTATGTAAAGGAAAATTACTTAGAAGAAATGGGGCAAAATGACGACTGGGCAAAAAGGGACAATGATTGTATCTCCTATGTGGTGTGACGCTATCCACTGAGATTTGTAGAAGCTTCGTTTCGAGTCTTCCGCGAGATTTCCCATGTCAATTTGTTATAATTTTGTTCCTATTTTTATCTTATGAGATGCATGGATCGCTTTCTTGCCCAGTTATAATTTTGACTGATTTTCAACTACACGTCAGTAATACGAATGTTTGTTTAATTAAAATTGCTTGAACATCATTTCTTTGTTTACTTAATAGCTCTTCTTTTGCGTTGAGGGGTTTTTGATTGGGATAACATTACCTTACAATAATTAAGATGAGAACGATTTTTTTCTATTTTCAAACATCCACACTGGGCATTTTCTCATTTAAATTTTTTATAAAATTGCCAAATGATATCGAAGGACAGATTTTGATATAAATAGACGTCATTTGAAATGTAAACTACAGGAAACGAAAAAAAGTTTTTTTTTATTTATATAACATTCATGATGTGTATTTATATAATTCATTTTTAAACTTGACAAATAATATCAGAAGAGACATTTTAATGATCTATTACACATTTTCCATCAAAGCAAGTAATTTTATCGCCAAAATATTATTCAAAACGAAAAATCAGTAATGTTCACTATTTGGTATTATAAGTTTTCAACGAATAACATTAATTTTGTTTATAATAAACTAGGGTAAAAAATGCTGGGTAAAAATGAATGCGTCTAGTTCAAAGCAACTTTAGGGTGCTTTTAGTATCGTCGAGGGTTACACAGGACAGATTGGTATTGACTTTGGATTGGACAAGGGTGCCAAGTTTAATCTGAACTGAGGACGGATTATTGGCGTTCCCGGGAACCCTGAGCTTGTGGATATAACATGCTATTGGACGTGTTGACACTAAAGGGACCTATACATACCTGGGCGTGCATCAAAGCCGCATTCGTCAATAAAAAAAATAATAACTATAATAGTTTGCACCTGTCCTCAAACTATATTCATTTCATTAAATATTCAAAAAATTAATTTAAAATAAATAATAATTATTCATTAACAGACTAATTTTATAAAATCATTTTCACCATCTCCAAACAAAAGTGAAACTTTTTTCCTCTCGCGATCAAATAAAAACTTCTCTCTGTGAACTGTTGTTAACATTTTTTTTTCTAATTACTAAATATAGTCCTGGATAATTTTACATATTTTTACTAAGCAATTAGCTGTTTCTCACTTTTGAATTAAGAAATATCTTCGTCTGACGGAATTAGCAATTTTTTACTAATCTCTAGTGGCTCACTTTTCGCTCATCAAATTGGCCAAATTTCACTCGTAATTAGTTGAGTTTCAGCATTTTGGATTTAGATAAGCAATAAAGTATCTTTTTGCATATGAAAAGAGCTATACAATTCAAATGAAACTCTTCAGGGGTTCAATTCGTAATTATTTAAGCTGATGCATGTTCAGAGCAAATCATTCTTACAAGTTTCCTCAATAATTACAATTTTCTATAGAAAATCAGAAAAATTTACAACCGAACAAAATTGCCAAAATCCAAAAATAAACTCTCTTGAAAAGTAGTGCATGAGGACCCTGACTGTGCATAATTAATTTATAGCCCTTCGATCCGTTATCTTTCGAAATTATGTGTAGTTCCTATTATTCTCCATTTTTTCAAGCAATAAAAATTTAATATTTTGAAAATTCAAACAGACTAGGTTATCGTGAACATGTCTTAGTATTGCCTTCTTAGATAAAAATGAGTGAAATTCAAGTAATTACCATTGAAAATTTCGATTAGTTGACATATTTTCTGATTCATGATTGAAAAGCAACTAATTGGTTGATACAAATGACTAAATTCACTCGGGACTGTATATAATAATTAAGAGAGTATAAAAAATGAAGAACGTGAAGAATAGAAAAGTTTAAGTAAGTAATGCCACTATGTAACATTCTTAACTCTATTGAAACATTAAGGAGGGCATATTGTGAAACTGTAAACATGACGTAGCCTGTTTTCAATATAAACCCATTGCCTTCAGTTTGTTTGAACAAAGTTGAGAAAAATAAAACGAGTTTACAATTCAAAAATTATAACGGATCATTGGCCATTTTGTTTGCTTTGTGTCAAAGTAACATCTCTTTCTCCATCAAAATATTATAATTTCTAATTGCATCTCTCACGGCGATCCGTTTTTTGCAACTCATTTTCTCTTATTTTCAGAGCTCTTTGAATTTTAAATTTATCGATAGCTTTTGAACTATTTTTCTTTGAAATATTCTTTAAGTCTCTGATAACGGCACAGGAAATTTGGGACGCATCACGAATCGATACCCCAGTTTTTCGGCAGATGTCCGCCACTGTCTTCAACTTAACTCTCATTTGATTTGTGGCCTTGAATTGATAATCAACATATGACGCTGGAATGAAATCATCATCAGAATCAGACTCTTGCTCTTCTTCTACCTCTTCTACCTCTTCTTCTTTCTCAAATTTATCACCTACTTCCATGGCAGACATGGAAGACGTATTTACAGTTTCACTTAAAACAACAAGTGAAGGCTTTTTATAAAAATCTCCTCCGGATTAATAAGCGGATTCATAGATGGTCTTGAACTAACTTGCAGAATTGACATTTCTCACTTAGTTCTCTGATCCAACAGTAATGCTCTTTCTCCTCCAGGGACCCTGAGTGGTACTTTGCAAGTACAATAATCAAATTTTGGACATCTGCAGTAAAAAATATCAGAAAAGTATGTGGCGGCTCGCTTGAAGAGTAACTTCTTTATACTAGACTTCAGTTTTACAGTGCTCTGATATATTTCATAGTAATCCCTGATATTCTTTTTGATACCAATATCAAGAACTATTGGCAAGGATGCACAAACTCAAAGCTTCTTTACAGCCTCACTGACAATATCTATAATCTCTCTCAATTCGACATTATTCTTATTTTTCTGTTCTCACAGATTAAATTGCACTAGAAATAAATACTTAATAACATCTTTATATGTGGCAACAGAATGGTTGCTTATTTCACTGGAAAATCTAAATGTGACTCTAGGCAACCCCACAAATGGAAAAAAATTGTATTTAAAAAAAAAACTTCAAAACTCTGCATAAAATAATTATTTCGACCTATTTTGCTCGCACGCGTTACATAGATTTAAATCAATCGATATCACAATCAGTACACATCATGGGGGTTCCAATTAGGCAAGGTATTGTTTGCGGTTCCTAAAATTCGTTATTTTCGACCCACCCTAATAATCAGGGTCCTTATATGCATTTTTCTAATTTTAAATAAAAAATTTCAATTATTCATCACACTTTGCAAAAACGATTTCACTCGAATAAGGATGAACCTGAGAGTCTAAAGGAGTTAAATTTCATTTAATAGCCTTCTTTCTTACGCAAAATAATCTTTATTGCATCTTTGAATCAAATTTTTAAAACTTACCTAATTTACTAGTGAAATTTCAGACTTGATTAGTAAAAAGTGGGCCACTAAATATGAGTAAATATCAATAATTTAGGACAGTATATAGTAATTGAAAAAAGGTTATAGAAGTGGAAAAGTGAAATATGGCTAAATTTTATCAAATGAATGGTTTTTTTATGGAAGGTATAGGTTTTACAACAGTTCTAGTAAAAATTATGACACTGGTTGACCTGAATAATTTTGTATTAAAAAATGAGAAGTGTAGACGATTTTATTTTTAAAATAGCAATTTTTAACAAAGAAATGTACAAGGTTCAAATTTTTCTGAGTAATGGATTCGGAGGTACAACTGCGCAAATATGTCAGTTTTGTTGAAATATCATTTTCGTGTAATACTGTAGATTGAAAACAGCTTTTCCTATGCAAAAAGGGCCGAAGATAAAAAAGTTTTATTTTTACTCAGGGATGCTAAAAGTTAGAAAATCTGTTTCTTAGTAAATAATGAAATTGTTGGAAAAAAGTTGTCCAAACAAATACTGATCAGAATTTTGAAAGAATAACGAAGATATTCGTAATCAGGGGACTTCTTTAAACATTTGAACCAAATTTATCTCGGGGGCCGATTAGTGCATATATTCACTAATAGAAGTGTTA
>CAKNXH010001025.1:141627-160724 GCA_932178445.1 Andricus quercusramuli
AACGATTGCACAAACAAACCAATTGATAAGGCAATAAGAAAATACACTCAAAAGAACAACTCCACACAACCTAATAAAGAATGAGAGAGAAAAACGACTACTATCCTACCCTACATTCAAGGTATGATAAATCAAGTACGAAGAATTCTCAACAAACACAATATCCAAACTATATTTCAACCACCTACGAAAATAGGACAACTTCTAAACAACCCTAAAGATAAAAAGGCACCTCTCAGTGATCCGGGAGTATATGAACTCTAAAACATTATCTAAAACATTGCATGCAATCAGCACTAGCTGAGCATCATATGGAAACAGAACATATCACCTTATTTGACAAAACAACTGTCATCGCAAAAACGTACAATATTTTCCCAATCAAACATAGAGAAGCAATCGAAATCTCAAAATACCCAAATAACATCAATAGGGACAATGGATATTTTATGCCTAGTTTTCATGCCTAGGCAAGTTCTTGTTGAATAGTATATTACCACGAAGAAAGAAAAAAAAAAGCGGGCTTTATGTTCGCGTCCTTTACGCTCGCAAGTTGAGTTTGGCGCCTAGAAGGAAGCGACCCATGCGTGGGCCTCCCTTAAGCCATGGTGTAGCGGTGCTACAGAAAGGGAGAGAGACTCCATCGAATAAGTATCGAACGGTGATTCAAGGCCTGCAGACGTGAGACGGGTGGAGATTGCGACTGGCTGCGGTGTGTATGACATGTAGGTGATAGTGACCATCTTTAATTGTGGACCTGATGGTGTGCCCTTGTGGCGGTGATAGTGACTGCCTTAATTGTGGACCTGATGATGTGTCCTTGTGGCGGTGATAGTGACTACCTTAATTGTGGACCTGATGATGTGCTCTTGTGGCGGTGATAGTGACTACCTTAATTGTGGACCTGATGATGTGCCTTTGTGGTGGAGATAGTGACGATCCTTAATTGTGGATCTGGTGATGTGCCCTTGTGGTTGAGCGGTTGATGATCTGTTGATTGTTGAGTGTTTGTGTGTGACGAGGACTGACTCCTCGAGAGTGGCAAGGTGTTGCCTCTGATGTACCAGTCATGTTGGGTATGCTTTCGAGTTTTGTAACGTTGCGGAAGAGGTAAGAGAGATCTCTCATAGGCTTAAGCTCACAACCAGTGTGTAAGTAGTTCAATTTGTATTGCACTTGATGTTCATTCAGGTGTTA
Organism: Andricus quercusramuli; assembly: GCA_932178445.1. Taxonomy (NCBI): domain Eukaryota; kingdom Metazoa; phylum Arthropoda; class Insecta; order Hymenoptera; family Cynipidae; genus Andricus; species Andricus quercusramuli. Next base: position 142,825 of record CAKNXH010001025.1, read on the forward strand.
TAATGATTTTAAATAAAAGTGCTCTGCCTCATAGGTTTGCCCAGGCTTTTCCCTCGAATCGTAAGGGTTTTTATGCCTAGACAAGTTGTTGTTGAATAGTGTATTATCGTGAAGATTGCTGCATTTTCATTTGTAAGAACCTGACTACTCATTCCTTACGAATTCCTTCTGTAAAATATTTGCAAAGATTATCTGATACAAACAACATGATTGGCCAATCACGATCAACCAGTCCCCACAATGGGGTGCTCTGGCCAATCGCATGCATCATTCAGAATACACATATAAGAACAACCTAGCCTAAGACTTCAGTTTCAGGTCAGCCATGAAGAAGTGAACTGCAATGTTCACGAAACGTCGGCAAGATTCATAGTTCCGCAAACGATTGAACCCTGAAGAAGCTTCAAATTTAAATTCATTCCAATGAATTATCGTGAAACAATTAAATCTATTGTTTTCATATTCATTGAAATCTTATACATCTTTCATGGACTGGTGGAAATACCAACGTACTTAGAAAAATGTAATCCTCTCTTTCTTTTTGCAGAGTTGGGTTCACTCTCTTCTCCTCCTTCTTCTGAAAGAAATCATTTACCTAAGAGGTCTCTTTCTCCTGTTGAGACTTCTCTTCGTGCCAGATCCAGGTCTCCTGCTGCAAGTGCTTGTCCTACTTCCAGGTAAGTGATGCATTCTACCAACACGATCCGAGAAACGAACGACATTTTCATTTGTCTCATTTTGATAACTTCAATATGTCGATCGTACTTTGATTGATAGACGATAATCTCAATACTGAACGACTTCGATTATAAGATCCACGCAATCTCAGTTTTAACATTCAAACAATTACAACGTCAAGTACCTGTAGTTAGAGTAGTTTACCCATACTAATATCAGGAAAATTACAAAATTAGTTCTCAAAGGAGACCATTGGAGGTTATGAATATAGGGTAATTCCGAGAGAGACGCCGCACATTTTCAAAAATTGATACTACATTAAAGTAAATCGAACAATAATCGATTGAATATTTGTTATTAATTGTTAGATGATCCCACAACATGCAACAACTGTGTTTGCCATAACAATTTTTACAACAGCAATTCCTACGTTTATTCTTCATAAGGTATTCTTATCTCAATTTATCATTGAAATTGTAACGAAGAAACTTATCTATAGTTCTTATTCAATAATTCTCATACCAATATTTCTTATCTATTTTCTTGAGCTAATTCTTTTCGGGTGAATAATCCATTATTATATTTTTTGTTGATAATTTGTCCTCTTGGTTAAAATTTTTCTTATTTTCTTAAAAATTCAGTTACTTTGATGAAAATTAAACATTTTTTTCGCTCGAAAATTTTTTTTTTGGGTTGAAAATATAACTATTTTGATATAAAATTCATATATAAGTAGCGCATCCTCATCCATCAAGTGCTTTTCCGAAACTTCTGGGCGGCATCGATACCGATTTTCGGGGAGAGATACCATGCTCTAAAAATTTTCTACTAAAAACATCTATGACGTAGAACGTGATCGAAATGCTTTGTAGAAGGATACAGCTGCTGAATTATTGATTGATTTCATAAAAATTGGCGGATGCACATAATCGTGAATAATACTTTTTTCGTGAATAATAATGAATCGGCGCGGCATCTCTCTCGGAATTACCCTAATGCCTGTATAGTTTAGTTTTATACATTGTAACCTAAATTATGCCTCTGCGAATAAGTTGAATGAATTTTGAAATGAGCTTTCCAGATACAAATGACGAATTTCTTGATGTTTGTAAATAGTAATAAGCATGTGGTGTGCTAAATGAATTCAAAGTATGTTTCTAATTATTTGAGAAATTTGTAAAATGTTCATAAATAGATTTTTCAAATACTTAATTATGCTAATGGTTTATTTAGATCAATGTTTGAATCCTTATTTCTCTCCACAATTTATTACATATATTTTGCAGAAATGGAATTCGCACAGAACATTTTTTTATCATAACGCGAACGTGTTATTCAAATATTTTGAACTTTAAAACCGAGATTTCTTGGTGCTCAATCGAAATCGCTCGCTTTTTATAAGAAAAGCAGTTGCTTAAACGATTATTTGTACAGTAACGAGTTGGCGAATCCAGACAAGAACATTCGTGAAAAGAGAAATTATCGTCTCATCGTGAAAGAGTATTCCACAACTATAGTTCCACCTACAAGGCTTCCTTCTCCTGATGGACGTGGATGCGGACTTGAACAACTTTCATTTATTCAGCTTATCCCCTACTTGAATCTCCACCACACATATGTACTTCAAAGATACACTTTTCCTGCCGATAAATCAATTAAAATAAAAACAGGTCTCCTTACGTTTGGGAATGTTCCAACCGAAGAACAAATTGTATTATCATCGTCCGATGGTAACGTCGTTGCCATATTGGAGACTCATAATATTCTGGCTGGAATATATAAATATATTGGTCACAAGAAAAAACGTGTGAAAATAAACGTACAACTCCAAACGATTACCCCATTGGACGAAGAAGAACTGAATGAGACACCAGTAGGTGTCCGCCGCTCAATCATTCAAAGCTTCAAAGTAGTGAATATAAAAAGTGAAATTTGAAAAATGTTACACTGTAAAATGTATTGTTTGTGATCCGAAGTCGGATCTGAATCTTACATGTAACTAGCAATTACATTAAAAAGTCAATTCCTTATGGTTTCGGAGGCTTCATTATTCGTCAATGCTCTAGCAGAGTTTTTTTTGCTAACAGATAAAAAAAATCCATTTTCTTTCCCCCTCAAAAGTATTCCAGGAAGAAAATGACACTGCCACACAGTCTTCAAAACCATGAATTTACTATTGATGCACCTCTCGTGGATGTATTTTATCAGAAAAGTGGGTGCCATATGATTTGTATAGCCTCAAATTACCTTTCGAACGAGCCCTATAACTTTAGAACTTTTGATCATTTTTGATCATTTTTCACGAAAATCATTGAAAATCAGTTTTTCAAAAATTTCACATGAATAGAATTTTTTCAGATTTTGATTCGACTTTTTTTTAGCATCTTAAGACATGAGACATTTTTGAAAAACTGATTTTCAATGATTTTTGTGAAAAATTATCCAAAAGTGTCCACGTTGGGACGCTCTATCTCGGCCTTTCGCGATAAAATACAACCCTGAGAAGATATTCTCAAAAAACCGACTTTGGTACTTTTGACTGAACAAAAAAGTTATTTTCTTGCGAACAGGATCGTGCAGATTTTGTCTCAATGATTTTTTAGCACTCCTAGGTACCAGAAAGAGCATGCCACATTCACTTTTCTTATGTGTTTCAAGCAGACTTTTTTTTCCTTCCGGATCACCGTGCTCTACTGGCTGTATTTCTTGACGGATTTGAATTTTTTTTAGAAATTCTGAGATTTCAATTTTTATGATCCTTGAATTCCTCCGTTTTTAGATTTAATTTTGCGTGGAAGAATATTCAAACAAATGTAGTGTTGATATACTGTTAAGTTATTATTGTACTGATAAATACAGTATTAAGTGTAGTATAAAGTATACAGTATAAACTGTATAGTGGAAAGTATAGTATGAAATGCGTTAGCGGGTGTCTCACATTGTGATTATTTATTTATACCACATATGTAACAAATAGGGTTAGGAAAAATGTTCAAGTCTATATGAACTTTATGTAATTTTTTCAATAGAATCGAATGGTGCTCTTAGTTTTTTTGTTACTGACATTTTGAAAAATATCGTCTAAACTGAAATTGTTGTAACTGTCGGAAATTTAGATTCTTTTTAAGGAAAACCATTTGTCAATGTGACGTTTTCATCCCAATATTAACTTTTCGACCATGCTAATTGGTCTTTCCATGAAAAAATTGTAAGAATTGGTCTATTAGAAAAATTAAACTAATTGGAGGGTCAATCATTTTCTTGATTATCAGAGTTGTAGAAAGTTTTAGCGATTCTATTCTTTTTTTTTTCTATCTTTTCGTAAATAACTTTCCTACTTTCAGTATTTCTTGGTTTTAATGGGTAGTGGAGTGAGCATGCGAAAAAGTATTCATTAGTATTATTATTTCGTATAAACAAATTTTAATATCAAAATAATGGTGACATGATAGATTACTCATTTTTAAAGCAATATTTTGGGTGATAAAATTACTTGCTTTTATCAACAAGCACAGAAAAAAAAAATTTCGATCTTCCCTGAATTACATTGCCAGGTATTTTCAGTTACTTGTTTATAAATTTTTATCACCAAACTTTAGTGGAAACATAATTTAATAATAATTAGGATACAAATTATTTCTTTTTGCTCATAAGTATCTACACTGGGCATTTTTTATTCAATCGGTTCATAAATTTAAAAAAGTTTTCTCCTATATATATTACATTTTTTATGTATATTCATTTATATAATTTTCAAACTTAACGAATAATATCGAGTGGGACTTTTTTATGATCTATTCCACCTTGTTGATGCGTGCATCACTCCAAAAGTTCCCAGTCGTTAAAAAAATGAAGTAGAAACTAGAAACAACCATGTTGTATCAACACTATCGGATTATTTATTTAAATGTTAAAAAACAACCTAACGTTTCGGAAACACTCTGTTTCCATCATCACGGAAAAAACAGTTATAAAGGTCTGAAAAGATATAATGAAAATCTATTAATGTATTAAAATAAAGAATTTGTTAGGAAAAAATGTAAATAAACAACTTACGGAATAGTTACGAAGGTCCTAGTACGTCATTTCTGGAGTAGTTGATAATTGAAAACGATAGTAATTTAAAAAAAGTTTTACCTTATATCGACATACGTCGAATAATTTAGAATGTATGAAATTTTCTGTAAGTAAGTTATAAATTGGTCAGCAAAAGGTATCATAATTATTATTATTATTATTATTATTATACCATTAAGCCATTTCCCTTTCGGGGTAGGCGTGACTTGCTCGGTTGGGGAATAGTAAACAAGTGAATAGGTATAGAGTAGGTTGGTATATGGGCATAAGGTATATAGGAGTTTTATAGGTGTTAGGGATAGGTGTTTTAGATCGATCTGGAATTCTCGTGTCATTTATTTAGATGACACGTTCATTCCGCAACACTGCTCCGACCCAGGTTGCTGATCAATCTCTCTAGCGATCACCCCAAGTGAGGAACCTCACAAAATTGTTATGTATGGTTCCCCACTTGGGCCCATTAGTATCCAAAGTCTCTGTTTCAGGCGCCATTCACACTATTGTCACTCTGTTTACAAACTATTTGTCGCCACACATTTCTGTCCTGGCATACTACTCTAGCTTCCTTCACGTCCATGCATTTCTTCACGCAAACTCTTCTGTTCCTATGGCTTCTTACGTCTCTTCGGATTAATGTCTCATTCACAGATTCTGACCATTCTTTCGGCGGTCTACCTCTGGGCATTCTACCATTTACTTTACCTTTATACACTTGCTTCGTCAGTCGTTCATCTTTCATTCTTTCAAGATGTCCGAACCACCTTAGCTGATTTCTTTCCCATATGTCAACTAGTGTCTCTTGTGTACCACATTCTTTGAGGATTGTCTCATTTCTGACTTTGTCCATCAGTGTTTTCCCGCATATTATGCGGAGAGGTTTCATGCCGATCGCGTTGATTTTGCTCCTGTCCTTTTCTTGACAGGTCCATGTCTCGCTACCGTATAGTACAGTTGGTACGAAGATAGAGTTATGTATGGCCATTTTAGCTTTTTTTGATATGTTTTTATTTCTGAGGATGGATCCTGCTCTACCGATAACCTGCTTACCCTTATTTATGCGCCTATCTAACTCCCCATCTATTTTTCCGTCGCTAGTGAATAGGCTACCCAGATATACGTACTTGTCAACTTGTTCTAATCCCTCACCATTTAGGACAATGTTGCACATTGTTTTCTCGCTTTTTCCCTCAAACACCATGATTTTCGTTTTATTCACGTTAATTTTGAGGCCCATGTTCTCCATGCTTGTATTTAGTTTATTCAACATTCTTTGCAAGTCCTCGATTGATTCTGCCATAAGAATCTTGTCATCTGCGAAAGCTAACCCACGTACCTTGACAGTTTCGAGATTTACACCTTCTTCGTCGAAGAGGGCAGTTCTTAGACATTTATCCATGAATATGATAAATAGCCACGAGGACATAACGCATCCTTGCTTCACCCCTTGCATAATATCGAACCAGTCGCTCAGTTTCCCATTTACCCTTACACTCGCTTTACTGCCTGTATAAATTGTTTTTATTGCTTGTAGGAGCCCTCCATTTACTCCATACTCTTTAAGGATTTCCCAAAGTTTAGTTCTATTTACCTTGTCGAATGCTTTTTCTAGATCAATAAATGCACAGAAAACTTTCTTTCCTACTCTCAAGCTCTTTTCTGTGATCTGTCTTAGGCTAAATATCTGATCTGTACATGACCTTCCTGGCATAAATCCACATTGGACTTCCCATATCTTCTCTTCTGTAATTTCCATTACCCTACGGATAAGTATTTTTGAGTATATTTTACTTACGGTACTTAGTAGGCTGATACCTCTGTAATTACTGCAGTTGCTTTTATCTCCTTTTCTTTTGTATATTGGTACGATAATCGCTTTTCTCCAATCGTCTGGGACTTCTCCCGTTTCGATACATAAATTTATTAATTCGCACAACCTGTGAGGTATGTACTCACCACCGTATTTAAGCATTTCAGCGCTAATATTGTCTATACCCGCAGCCTTACCGTTTTTCAAGTTCTTAATTATATCTCTGACCTCAGTGACACAGACTTTTTCAATTGGGTTTTCTAGTGCATTATGTTCTATGTCGCAGTTTTGTTGCCCTATATCTTCACCTCCTAATAGTTCTTTAAAAGAATCTTTTAAAGCGTCTACTATCCCGTCTATATCATATAGCATTTCGCCTTTACTGTTTCTCATGCTAGCGAACTCTGTACTTTTACTTTCCTTCAACTGTTTATATAATAGTTTCATAATTCCTTTAAAGCAGTTTTTTATTTTGTTCTCTTCTTCTGTTCTGATTTTCTCTTTACTCTCTTTGACTAATAAAAATAATAGAAATTGAGTTCGAATGATAGATAGTTGTAGTTACCATGTTTAGATTTAGATTATACTTCAAGAGATTTGCGTGGTAAATAACATGCATACTGAAAACAGTTAACAAATGTAAAAATTCTAAATCAAAAAGTATATTCTTCAATTATTATGAGAGCAGGATGGAAAAGCATCCTGCTCCCATAAAGATGACTCCAAAAGTGACTGTCAAGGAAATTCAATAACCGAACATACATTAGAAGTGGGGGAAGAAGGCGCCACAGTTTGAAGGTAAAGGACAATTGAAGATTGACAAGCGGATATTCAAGAAGTAGAAACAAGCAAGATAAGTTAATTGAATCGTATTCAATATTGTATGAGAGTTTAAGATAAATTTCATAAAAATAACTCTAAAATAGAATTGCAAGATTCATTAAGATGGTGAAGATCAGTGATTTTATTCAAAAAGCTATCTAGTTATTTTTTAATAAAAAGCATTTCTACAAAGGCTCTTTTTATAGGATGATTCTCTCGATGCAAAACTTCAATCTCATCCCAAAGAAAAATGTTAGGAATATTATCATTAGAATTATTATATAAGTGGTCGTCAAGAACATTATTGTTGTTTAATCCAACACTACCCTGGTGTTCTTTAGGTCTAAAGTGTAAAGGTCTTTTAGTTTGCCCAATATGACATTTGCCAGAATTACATGAGAGACGGTAGACTACGTTAGTTTTTTCTGAAATTTCTAATTGGTCTTTGTCTAATTTTATCATTTTATCAAGTTTAGAAATAATACTAAAGGTAGTGCTCATTTTATAAGTTTTTAAAATTCTTTCTTATATTTTCAGAAATTTTACCATAGTTTGGAGTAGTGATATTGCATTTAGGATCAAATTCTTTTTTTATAGTATTATTAGAGTTATTAATTCTGTTTTTGTTATTAAGTTCTTTAATCTGTTATCAATTTGTTTATCAATGATATTTAGTGGAAAGTTATCCAAGAAAAGAAAATGTTTTACAATTTTTAAGTTATGATTATGGAATTTATGTCAGGAAGTAAAATATCTGAATCAACTAAGTTCTTTATAATAGCTATTTTTTGTTGGAATGGATGATTTGATAGAAAATGAAGCAAACGACCAGAATATGTTGATTTGCGAAACCAATTAGTAGAGATGGTACCATTATTGTTTTTGATAATGCTAATATTCAGAAAGGTAATAGTATTATTATTTTCTATTTCATGTGTCAATTGTAATATTTTATGCATTGAGTAGAAATTTTTGATAGTAACTTCAATTTTGTCTTCAGAAGTAATTAAAAATGTATCATCCACATAAAGAAAGTAGGAGAGGATTTGAAAGTCTAGTTTATTAAAAATCTCAGATTCTAAATCTCGCATTACCATGTTTGCATTACCATCTTGCATTACCATCTTGCATTACCACATTTGATAACTGTTGTTAATATTCATGTTATTCACCACGCAAATCTCTTGAAGTTCAATCTAAATCTAAATATGGTAACTATAACTATCTGTCATTTGAACCTAACCACTATTTTTTTTATTATTATGATACCTTTTGCTGACCAATTTATAACTTACAGAAAATTTCACACATTCTAAATCATTCGACATATGACGATATAAAGAAAAACTTTTTTCAAATTACTATTGTTTTCAATTATCAACTACTATCAACTACTCTAAACATGACGTACTAGAACTTTCGTAACTATTCCGTAAGCTCGTTATTTACATTTTTTTTACTGAAAAATTGCCCATTTTAATACATCAATAGATTTTTATTATATCTTTCTACAATTTTATAATTGTTTTTCCCCTGATGATGGAAACAGAGTGTTTCCGAATCGTTGGGTTATTTTTTAACATTTAAATGAATGGTCCGATAGTGTTGATACAACATTGTGGTTTCTTTTTTCTCTTATTTGGATTTACGGACGTTAAAAACTTTTCTAAAAATAAAGGATTTTTTCAAGAAATGTTATTGTTTCCGGAAGTACCTCCCTTCTTATAAATACAGTCTTTCATTGTTTCGAACCACTTATTTAAACAACTTTCCCACTCCTCTCCTCAAATCACCTCAACTTCATTCGAAAAAGCTAAAACCGCTCAAATCTTTTTCCACGCAGATGATTTTCGACCGTAGGGAATTAAAAAAAGTCGCAGGAGGCCCAATCTTGACTTTACGGTGACTGCAGTAGAAGTTTCATGTATGTGAATTCTACAAATTCAAGACTTCTGATGGCCGTGTTAGACGAAGCGTTGTCACAATGAAGAAACATGCCGCGCAGTCCTGTTCGGACTTAAATGCCTATCACATGGTTCCACGGCAGGACCCAAATCAGACCTTTCAAACTTAACGTACTAGGGGCTCCCTCTACATGATACAGCACGAAATAATTTACTGCGATTTCTCGTTAAGCTGAGACCGAAAATTTTTGAAGTGACCTACGTACAAGTCAGTGGCGTAACTTGTGTTCTCAATAATTAGTTAGAACATTGGTTTATTTCTCAAAGAGAATTGTCTCTGTAATCCAATTATCGACAGCGAACCGCAAGTACAGTAGGACCTCTCGGATCGGACCTCGAATTTTCAATATTTATAAGTTGAAAAATCTAGATATGTGATAATTATGTATAATTTTTGTAACTATTTTTTAGCGCCGTATAAATATACAAATTGATATTATTAATTATACTAAACTTTAAACACAAAAATGAAAAAATCGAAGTCCGATCCGAGACGTCCTACTATACCACAATGAGAATGTAATCGTGAATGTCACAGGTGTATTGAGAACATTCTTTGAAAACAAACTGAAAAACTAAAGTGGTTTTTCAGTTTGTTTTCAAAGAATGTTCTCAATACACCTATGACTGTCGTTCTTCAAGGATAATTTTTGTAATTACTATATACAGTCCTGATCAATTGTATATATTTGTGATTAGAAATAAGTTGTTCGTAACACTTTTATTAGGAAATAGCTTGACTAATCGAATCATTAATATTGACTAATTCATGTTGGTCCACATGGTATTAATCAAGACTAAAATTTCACTTGAAAATTAGTTAAGTTTTAATAATATGCATTCGAAGTGGTAAGAAAGTATCCTCTGCATAAGAAAAAAAGCTACTAAATGAAAATAAACTTCTTTAGACACTTGTAGAAAAGTAGCGCATAAGGGCCCTGATTATGCATAATTAATTTACAGCCCATCGACCAATTATAATTTTAAGATTGTAGACACTTTTTATTTTTCTCAAGTTTGTTCAAACAATCTGAAGGCAATGGTTTTAAATTAGAGACAGGCTATGTCACGTTTACAGTTTCACAACAAGACCCTCTTATTATTTCAATATTCTTCACGTTTTTCGTTCTTCTAAACTCTTTTAAATTACTAAATACAGTCCTAAGTAAATTTATTCCTTTTTATCAACCAATCAGTTTTTCTTCACTAATGAATTAGTGAAGATATCGACTAATTGAGTCAGTAATATTCTAATAATCTTTGGTGGCTCACTTTACACCAATCTAATCATTAAAATTTCACTGGTAATTACTAAAATTGTATTAATTTTTATTTATGAAGGCAATAACCAATAAAAAAGAAATATTGGGAAATATTTAACACAACTTAGTCTGTTTTCTTTTCCAAAATATTGAATTCTGATCATTTGCAAAATTCAAGAATAATGAGAATTTTTCACAATTTTAAAAATATAGTGTAGTGTTAGTGAAACTTTCTAATTTTCTACAGAAAATTGCAATTATTGAGAAAACTTTGTAAAAATGATTTGCTTTGAACATACATCAGCTTAAATAATTATGAATTTCGTCCCTGAAGAAGTTTATTTGACTTGTGTAGCTGTTTTCATATGAAAAAGATATTTTCTTGTCCATATGAAACAAAACTGCTAAAACGCAACCAATTACTAGTGAAATTTGACAGATTTGATAAAGGAGAAGTAGGCTGCTTCAAGATTAGTAATAATTCACTAATTCCAATCGTCAAGATACTTTCTAATTAGGGAGTGAAAAACAACTAATTTCTTAATAAAAATATATATATTAACTTATTTAGGACTATATTTAGTAATTAGAAGAAAGTTATAAGCATGGAAAAAAAAAAAAAAAAAACTGAAATCTACTGAATAGCCAGATGGTGTAACATTTTCAACTGAACTGAAACAATAATCAGGCACTATTTTGTCATTGCAAATGTAACCTAGCCTGTTTCCTCGTTTGAAATATCACCTTCTGGTTGTCTGCAAAAAGTTGAGAGAAATAAGAATTCTTTTAAATTACAATGGATCAAACGGCTACAAGTGAATTATGTATATTTGGGGTCCTCATGCGCTACTTTTCAACAGTCTAGAACATTTCTTTCAAAAAATGGCAATTTTTCAACAAAAATTCACGGAGAGAAGTTTTCATTCAATAAATAAGTTAATGTTATTTATTATAAAGAAATTATAATATGAAATGGTGAACATTATTGATTGTTGTTTTTTAGAGTAATATTTTGGCGATAAAATTACTTGATATTATCGGCAAGGCGTAGTAAAAATTTCTCATTCAATATCATTGGTTAATTTTATAAACAAATCAAATGAATAATTGCACAGTGTGAAAGCTCAAAAGCAGACACTATAATTTTCATCTGAATTATTTTGAAGTGATGTTACCAGTACAGCTCAGTAATCAAAATTTATAAACAACTAAAAATGGCTGGAAATATAATTTAGGGAAGATCAGAAAAAACGATTCGTCCCTGCCTATGGGCAGAGGCTGGACCTGAATGACACTTGAGAATAATGGAAAATACGAGGTTACGTACGGCGCTTCTGTAGTGAAGTTAGCAGAAATACACGAGACATTCGCGCGCATAATCCCATCACTTTTATTCAATCTTCGCAACGCAAAGACATTACAAAATTGTTTCTGGCCGACCAGCTGACTTACTTGTGCAGTTATTACTTTCGCCCCTAGGGGAAAATGTAACTTTCGCCCCACTCTACTCGACTGGTCAAGAACAGCCCGCTTTCGCTTCGCTCAAGAGGCAGCAACAGTCGAACTTGCGATGCGCGCGTTTCAAAAAATCAATTACTTGGGAAGGTCTTGGAGATAGTAAACAAAGCTGTTATTGACATCAGAGAACACGTGATTACTTATATATATACCTGATGGGGAATTTCACTGCATCTACGTAGGAGCAGAAGAATCCTAATTGAGTTAATTGCCTCACGATGGAAACAATCCTTTTTCGATAAAGTGGCTAATGTTACAACATTGAAATTGGCGATAGCAAATGATGCATCACCAGCAGGAAGGGAAGAAAATAACTGAACACAAGTAGCAGAAAGTAGAGGAAATTGCAAAGAAAGACAACCAAGTCGGATTGGAAACTACCTCAGAATATTGGAGAAGAGTGTACGACGAGGTGGAGACTTTTTGGAGAGTGGTATACAAGATCCCGAAAACACTAGAGTTGAGAGAAAATACTAATACTATCATCCGCTTCAAGGAGTTTTGCAAAGCCTCATAACATCTAAGGATGAATGTCCATCAATCACTATCAAAGAGGTGAAAAAAAGCACTTAGGGGCACGGAGAACTTTTCCACTGCAGGACCAGATGCTATGATACTTCTGGTGGAAGAAGTTTACTTCTACACATCAACATATCGCGCGTATCTTCACCTGATATTTAAAGTTGGAGACACTCATTTCGCAGTGTCTGGTGTTAGGACGCACTATACTTCTACCGAAGAAAGGTGACTTATCCAACCCAGAGAACGACAAGCCAATAAGTTGTTTGAACAAGCTGTGTAAGATCTGGACAGCTATCCTAAATTACAGGATTATTCGAAGAATTGGGCAAGTGTGTCGAGAGGTGTAAGAACAATGTGACTCGAGAAAAGGTATAGCAGACTACCTAGAGGAACTGCTAATTGAAAGGTGCTTCTGCAAAGACGCGTCAATCCACCAATGCGCCCTGCCGATGACCTGCATTGACTACCGAAAAGCTTTCGATTCAGGGTAAAACCATGATACCTCTACTCCTTTGCATCACATTTCTGCCACTATTTCTGGCACTGAACATTTGTCCTCAGTACATTTGCAGCGAGAAGAATCGTCAAGAGTATAGGGCACTTTTTTACTTTATGTGGATGACCTGAAAATCTATACTTCTAGTTCAGAACAAATTCAGAGTGCTTCAAATATCGTTAAAAGGTACACAGGAGAGATTAGATTGGGCTCTGGATTGGACAATTGTGCTAAGATTAATATGAAGCGAGGATGAATTAATGGCGTTCCCGGGGACTCTGAGTTATCATGTATCACAGGGGAGGTCTGACGTGGCGAGTCGAATCGGTACAATTAACTTTTAACGCCGGTCAATAAGATTTTACTGAGCCGGTTGATATTTGCTCGTCTGAAAATTTTTGGAAAATTTGAAAATTTTTTAATTTCCGAAATTTTTTTGGTTATTTTAATAATTTTTGAGAATATCTATAATTTTCAAAAATTGTCAAAAAATTCTCAAATTTTACCAATGATGGATAGTGGATAGTGGTGGGAGCAGTACAATAATGGCCCCATTATTATACAGTACAATAATGAGGCCATTATTGTACTGCTCCCACCACTGACCCATAAAGGGCTACTTAAGTTCTTGAAGACAGGCACGTAATATTCGCGAATCATGCCTGCGGTGTATAAATTAATTTTTAAACATTGCCATAAATTTCCGGAAACATTGTGAAAATTGTCGGTAATTCACGGAATTTGATCAGTTAAATATGGAAACTTCCTATAAATAACCGCAAAATTCTATTATCTGCAACCAAAATTTCCTCACATTTTTACGGTGAGTGGGCTGGTAATCATAAAATGCGAGCTCATAAATGTATAATTTTCATTCTTCACCTCTGACGTCACATTTGAGTCCCTAGGGAGTGAAAAGTACTTTTTACTCCCTAGGAAGTAAAAAGTAGAGCTTCAGCTATGAAACCCCGCTTCATTAGGCGTCGAAAAGGGCTGAAATAATGCATGTGTCATAAAAAAGTTTTATTTTTGCTCAGAGATGCTAAAAATTAGAACATTTGTTTATTAGTAAATAATAAAATTGTTGAGAAAAATTGTTTAAAGAAAAACTGATCAGGATTTCGAGAAAATAACCAAGATATTCGTGATCAAGTGGCATTTTTTGTAGATTTGAAAAATGTTATCTTGGTGACCTATTAGTGCATATAGAATGATAGTGGCGCGTTGATTATCAACACTAGCGATATTTCTGGTTTTTTGGAGAAGATATATCATGTGAGAAAGCTTTTTTTTTAATTCAAGAATTCATCGAATTTTGCACCACAACTTTAACGAAACTAGTAAGTGAACATTCATCATCGACGCTAACTCTGATGCAATATAAATATCTCAAAACGATAAATTTGACGCCTTTCATGTGATAGATAACGACTATAGAGGACATTCACGTATATATATTTTCAAAGACGAACTAGAATAATCAAAAGTTACACTGTGAACCAAACTATTCATGAATACATTTATCAGTTTTCCCTCTTCTTAGAAAAAATGAAGCTCGTTCATACGCTCGTTTTCACCTTGGCAATCATCTCTAATTATATTGGTGAATATTTAGTTCAATAATATATCTATAATTTCGTATGTCACTGTATGTATGTATCTCTGTTTGTTTACCTGAATTTTGTAGCCTAGCTAATTTTTGAAGGATTTTCCTAATCGTGTCAGCCTTTTATATACACTTTTATGGTCCCATAATGAAGGTCAAGTTCATTAGGATTTTTTGTCGTATTTTCAGACACATGACAAAAAAAAATGCAAATTATTCTCATATGATTTTAATTTTGATTACAATTTAAATAGCAATATGCTTTCCAACATAATGAAAATTTTTTTTAAATAGAAGAAAACTATTTTTCTGTCAGATTAAGAAACTGCAATCAAAACGTTTACTATAAATTTCAAAACTATCGCAATGAAATCTTTCGTTTAGACAAAAAATCGAAAAGTAAGATCATTTTCAATAGTATGCAATTGTTTTCAAGATATTAGTAAGTTTCAATCTTGGTTTTGTGTACATCGTTTTATTTTTTCAAGAGAGCCGTCTGTATAACCTAATTATCGAGTGCAAAGAGCGAGTGTCGCAATGACAGTGTAATCTTCGAATCCGCAGGTGCGTTTTTATAAAAGCAATTATAAAAGTATCGTTTCCAAAATTTTAATTTCAAAGAGCGGTAATCAATGCACGATATTCCTGTAACCTTAAGTTACTTCTTTCTATTCGCGCTGAACATAGAATAATTGATTTTTGCATTCTCATTATAATGAGAAGGTATTGGTTTTATCTGAAAACTGACTACCGCGGATTTCTTTAAATCTCTTTACGTTTTGAGACCCCCTGAACCCAAAAAAACCAGGTGTTACGATGCTGTTGGTCTGTCTGTTGTCTTCTGTAAAAAAAATATTTTTTGTGTATGTCGCGTAGTTTAGCCGGAATGACAAGTAAAAATTGAAGCCTTGGTAGAGATAACATTGCATCGAAAAAATAGACTTATTTCCAAGGATTTCCCATTTTCTGTTATAAAAGTATAAATGTTATTGAAAATATACATTATATCATATTATATTACATTACATTAAATTACATTACATTACATAACATTGCATTATAATAAATTACATGAAATTATATCATGTTATATTATATTATTTTACATTCTTTAGACTATTGACATTTGAGCTGCAACAAAATTAACACCGCAGCGTTTTTTGAAAGTTTTCGCCACTGCCAAAAGATACGCAGAGGGGGGATAACGAAAACAGTTCCTTATATTGACCCAAAGAACATTTTAAAACCGTAGTTTCTTTAGTCGGGATTATTGTCAAACAAAACTACGTACCGCCTGGCCTATTGGAATATGTCAAACAAACTACAGAGGAACGGTTTATTTTACACCACTTATATGGAATAAATGGATATCAAATCTCATTTAAAAATATACAAAATTAGTGATTCTGCACAAATAAACTTTGGACATCAGAAATCTGATGTATATCTGATAATATATTTACCTCGCGCCACGCGCTCAGTTTTTGTATTTCCCCCATATTTGTGCGCACACCTCTTACAGTTAAAGGTCAAAGTATCGACAACTGTAATTTGGTGATTGTGAATACTCTTTTGTTAAAGCTCCTTCGGCTTCAACGAATACATTCTCACCACGTACCTCGTGCTTCGCACTCGATTTTGACCAAAATGCGAAATTTTCTACATTATATGTTCAACATTATTATATCTAATGTATATTACATTTATTTCTGTATGTCGGCCTGTGATTGCTTATTAGATATTGCAAAATAAAGTACGAATTGTATTTATCATGATTACTTCAATATTTGTTCCTGATTTTGCATTTAATTTTATCCTTAGCTACCGTGAAAATTTTATATTATTCCAACAAATGTATATTACTGCAATTAATAATATGAATTGATATTAAAAACAGACGTATTTTCCTTTTCTTTTTTTTATAATTAAAGAAAGTGCGCATCCTACGAAAAAATCTGTGATTATGCATTTCATTGCAACTTGTGTCGTTTTTCCATGAATTTAATTTGTTTATGTTCAATGTTGTTTTTTACGATTTGAACCAAAAATACGCATCCTAGCGTAAAGTGGTTCTAAGAAAATTGTCATAACGAAAGTTTATAAAAAATTTGTATATCATTTTTGGTTGAACAACTTTTGTCTATTAATTTTTTTCTGTCTCTTGTGTGGTTTTTCCAAATATTCAATTTTTTATTTTTAATGCGGTTATTTATGATTAAAACAAAAAATACGATTCTTTAAAGAAATTATTTATGACAAATTGTTATAGCTCTTTTTTGTGTGAGCAACTTTTGTCTATTAATTTTTCTCATAGCTTGTGTCGTTTGTGCAAAAATTTAATTCTTTCATTTTTCATTTTATTTTCTAAGATTTCAGCGAAAACTATGAATTCTATCAAAAAGTGATTGCCAATAAATTTGTAGATCTTTTTTGAATGCAGATTTGTTGTCCTATCGTCTTTTTACGTACCCTGCGTTTTTTTCCAAAGATTTAATTTGTCTATTTTTAATGCTATTTTTTCGAATAAAACGAAAACTACTCATCCTATCTGAAAGTGATCAATAACAAATTTGTAGATCTTTTTTACATACATAATTTTTCATTCGTTATTTTTTTTTCATATCTTGTATATTTTAACCACAAAATGGATTTTTTTATTTTTCATTATTTTTTTTGGGATAAAAATTTGAATTTTTGATTTTTCAAAAAAATTGGGAAAAGTCTCATAACAGTATTGTAGGGTGTTCAAAAAGAAACATTTTTCTCCTATTAAATTTCTTTCTTATCGTACGTTGTTTGGTTTAAAATGTTCATTTTCGTTTGGATTTTGGAATATTGTAAATGCTATAATGTTCAATCAAAAAAATTCATTGGGATAAATTGTTTATCTTTTTGAATAATATGAATATCTGTACATAGAATTTTCAAATTTGAAAAAAGGGGTCTCAACAATTTTGAAAAAGCGCTCACTTTTTGAATTTTCATCCAAAATAGCTGGCTAACGAACTTGACCTTTATTTTAGGATATTCGGCGAGTATACCAAAGCCCAATCCAATCTGTCAATTCTTTCGAAAGTTATCGTGCTCACAGACAAAAAATTTACATACATACACACATACTCCCCCACATACACATCCAAATACAGAC
>CAKNXH010001025.1:170724-183663 GCA_932178445.1 Andricus quercusramuli
ACACTCGCTCTCCCCGTCTCCCTCCTGACAATATAATTAGGCGTGTTCCTTGCCAACCCCAGGGTCCACTTTACATACCTCTCCTGCGTTCTATTAACCTCTTCACTTTCCTTCCACCCCCACACTTCTACCCCATACAATAGCACACTCATCACTAGTGAATCAAACAATTTCATTCTCCTTCCAAAATCATCTGCGAATAACTTCTTTCCCAACCCCCACACCTGCCTCATCACTACATTTGCCCTCCTCACTCTCTCTTTTATGTGACCATCCACTCCACCATTCCTTCGAAACACGAAGCCCAAGTACACAAACTCTTTCACCTCCTGCACCTCCTTTCCCTTCCACTTCCACTCCCTTCCCTTATCCCTTCCCCCTCCTTTTCTGAACACCAAAACCTTGGACTTTTCCGCATTCAGCTCTAACCCGTTTTCATCCAGGTATCTTCTCAACCTCTTCATCATCTCCTTTAAGGCCTCCTCGCTGGTTGCCAGCAACACTATGTCATCTGCATACGCTAGTGACCAAATTCTAACCCCTCCTATCCTTACTCCTCCTACCACCCCGGCCTCCAGCTTACTTTCCATATCCGCAATTAAAATCGCAAAAAGCGTTGGGCTAAGTGGACACCCTTGCCTTAGACCCCTATCCATCCAGAATCCCTCGGAAATCCCCTCCCCTCCTCTTACCTTGTCTTTGGTCTCTTCATATATCTCCCTTACCCTTTCAATTAGGCCTCTCTCTACTCCCCTATCCTCCATTGCCTCCCACAACTTCCCCCTATCCACCGATGGAAATGCGGCTTTGAGATCCACAAAAAACGCGTACACTCTCGTCCCCTTCTTCGCTAATTCTCTATCCACCACGTGCTGCATCACGTAGATATTGTCGATAGTACTCCTACCCGCCCTAAATCCCGCCTGCGTCTCCGGCAATATTCCTTTCCCCTCGACATCCTTCCGCAGTCTCTCTGCCACCACCATCGCGTATACCTTATACGCCGTATTCATTAGCGTAATCCCTCTATAATTTTCCTGCCTATCTCTAGCCCCTTTCTTATACAGTGGCACTATTAGCCCTTCTCTCCACCCTCCTGGGAATCCCTCGCCCCTCCATACTTTCTTCACTACCTCCTTCAGCCTCTCCCTAACCTCTTGTGTACTAAACAGCCATGCTTCGTTCTCTACCCCATCCAGCCCTGCTGCTTTTGACCTCTTCAACTTCCTTATCTGCTTCTCTATCTCTTCGTCCTTCAACTCCTCCATCTCTGCCTCCCCCGTTCTTCTACTTCCCCCATCCTTCTTCCTTGAATCCGAGCCCTGGAATGATTCTTTGAAAAACTCTCTCCACTCCTCACTCCCTATCTTCTCGCTAACCCCCACCCTACGCTTCCTAAACCTATTTATTATCTTCCAGACGTCCCCTTCTGTCTTAACATTTGCTAACTCCTCTTCCAGATCTTTCTCCTTTTCCTGTTCTTTCTTCTTACACACCAATCTAAACCCCTTCCTCATTTCTACGTACTCTTCCCTTCTCGCATTACCCTCTTTCCACTTCTTGTACTTCCTCTTCACCTTCCTCTTCATCTTTTTACATTCCCTATCCCACCACGGCTTCACCATTCCCTTCTTCTTCTTTCTAAATACCTTCTTTTGCACACAACCTTTCACCTTCTCTTTCAGATCCTCCCATATCTCTTCCACCGACTCCCCTCCAAAGCGTACCTTTCCTAGCTCCTCTTGATACTTCTCCACCGCCTCCCTCGTCCAGGTCACCCTCTCCTCTATCGAGACTTCTTCCCTGCCTTGTCTTCCGCCACCCTCACCTCTTATCCACAGACTCAATGGCTGATGGTCTGATTCCACCCTCCCCTCTACTGCAAATTTTTCCGTCTCCTCCCATCCTTGCATATTCATGACCACATAATCTATCACCGATACCCCCACCTTACTTACATATGTGTATTCTCCCTCTTCGTCCCCGTTTGCCATACCATTCGCCACTGCCCACCCTCTATCCTCCATCCAGTCCCTTAGAATCTCCCCCTCCTTATTTATTACATTATCCTTCGATTTCCTCTCGAAGCTCTCCCCTTCCCTGTAAAGTCCCCCTTCGCTCCCCATTCTCGCATTAAAGTCCCCACCCAATACCACCATACCCTCTTCTCTTTCGCCCAGCAGGTCTTCCACTCTTTCTTTAATTCTTTCCATCCCATCCTTGTTGTACACTGTCATAAACTTACACTTCATCCCTCCTATTTTTATTTCCCTCATTTGCACTCCCTCCCCCTCTTCCTCTCCATGAACTTTTTCCTCTAATCCATCTCTAACCCCGGTTATAATTCCCCCACTGGCCCTTCCTTTCTTCTTTACTCTGACCGCCTCCTGAAGCCTCCACCTATACCCCCTTGGTAGCTTTGGCTCTATTCT
The DNA here is from genome assembly GCA_932178445.1 of Andricus quercusramuli. NCBI lineage: Eukaryota > Metazoa > Arthropoda > Insecta > Hymenoptera > Cynipidae > Andricus > Andricus quercusramuli. Next base: position 173,157 of record CAKNXH010001025.1, read on the forward strand.
ATCCCATTCCTTTCTTTCTACCCACGTCTCTACCAGTCCAACAACATCAAATTCCTGGATATACCGCCAGAACTCCTCGTCCTTCTTCTTTACCCCTGCTACGTTCCAGTACAGCGCCTTCACTACTCCTCTACCGTGCGTTACCCCCACCCCCCTACTTCCTACGAAACAAATCCCCCTGCACTTCCTTCAACACCTCTCTCTCCTCATCCCACACCCACATCTTCCCGTCTACTCTTATTTTTCTATATCCTACCTTCGCCGATCTTCCTTCTCTCTTCTCCCTCCTCGCCCTGTCATAAAGCATTCTCTGTACATCCCTTTCCTTTCTCGTCAAATCGTGATCTATAAAAACTCCCTCATCCTGTATCCTACTCTTATTCCGCATTACCCCCAACTTTTCTTCCCAGCTCTCCAACTCCACCACCGCCACTTCCTTCTCTTTCCTCCCCTCCAACTTAATTTTCCCTACCCTGCCTTTAACCCACCCTATGCTCTGTAGCAGCTCTTCCACGCCCTCCCTTTCTTCTCCACTCTTTAACTTCAACCCTCTTATCACAATATTATTTCTCCTTTCTGCCTTCTCTTTTCTCTCCATTCTCAACTCCATTGCCCTTATCCGTTCCCTATCCGCCCTCTCCTCCTTTTCATTCCTACGCTCTCCTACGTTATCTTTTATCATATTCTCTACCCTCTCCCAAATACCTTTACTCTCACTTCCCCCACCTCCGTCTCCTACTTCCATTTCCGTCCTGCCCTCCACCTTCTCAAGTCTCTTTTCCGTCCTTTCCTGCCACAGCCTGATCTCCTCTCCCATCTGCTTTATTTTAACTTCCTTCTCTTTCCTTTCCCTCTCTAACCCCTCTACTCTCTCCCTCATCTCTTTCATCTCCTTTTCCCATTTCTCATCTCTAATTCTCATTTCTTTCCTCATACCTTCCACGTCCTTCCTTAGCCCCCTGATCTCGCCTACCAGCATCCCGATAGCCTCCTTCTCTGACAATCCCTCCATTTTTTGGGGGGGTGACCTACGTGCTCTCACGCTTTTCTTGAATGGACTCTCCAATTCGCTTTTGTCCGGACTTTCTCGGCTGTCTCTCTTCCTCTTCAAGAGATCCTCCCTGTCACTTGTGCTCGACTCTCTCTCCCTTACCTTCTCGCTTCCTTCGTTCCGCCTTCCCCCTCTCCCAGACGCGCTACTCGACCCGGAGCCACGCCTTGTTGTCCGTCGTGGCACGTGGAAAATTTCCTCCCCGTCAACTTCACTAGCAGCACTGACAGCACTCTCACTGCTTACCTCCCGCTCTGCCGCCGGTAACTGGGACTCCGCCATGCAGTACCCACCGCGGCCGACCGATGTCTCTGCAGATTAGCCGCCAAATTCTCCCTTTATTTCCCTTGTTTTTTTTGTTTTGTTTTTTTCTCCTTTTCTATAACTCACGGCCCCTGCAGACACCCCTTTCTCTCCCTTTACATCCCCCAACTCTGCTATAACCACCCCTGAGCCCTCAAATGCCCAAGACTCCCGACCGCAAGCTCCTCCGACCGCTTGCCAACCTAACCTCACTTTCACTATCTACCCCAATCCCACCTCACTCCCTCGTCAAAAACCACTTTTTATCTCCCCAATCCACCCCACACAACTCTACTCACCTCCTCGGCTTCCACCCTCACACTCCACTCACACCTTCCACACAAATTCAGCAAAATCCTCTCATCACCTGTCACCACACACGTTCTCACTTCCGCCACCAACATGCAAGTCCCTTCTTCGGAATAGAGTTGCAGGTCTTAATTAATACCAATTAAAATCAAGAAAACGCCAAGCTTTCTACAAGCAGATTCTTTTACAGGCGACATGAAGTATTCCTTTAGCAGCAGGAAGAAAAATGTTAATGCGAACTCAGGTATCTCGTTTCTTATTTTTATGGAATTTTTTCACATTGGTCCCTAATTCTAGGTTTGTAGTTCCAGCAATATAAACCCGCTCACTCATCCTGATATTTTTTGGAGAAGGGGACGGATGGACCTGTTGTTTTTCCGAACTTTACTTCAAATGCACTTTTTGGGAGTATCTCTGGAATATGATGTCTGCACATGAAATATGTAAGATGCCTTCCTATTTTATCCTCCAGAAAAATACAGACAACTTTTCTCAAACCAATGTTAGCAGCTTTCGTATCGCAGCAAATCCCTTGTATAAGGTCGGTAAAACGCCATTCCTGAAGAAATTCAAGAACAACCTCAGCATCTTTCTGTTCTGATCTTCTTTCGAGCTCGGAAACTCCCAGCACAATTCCGTTGTCTTCAGCAGTAACAATTACAAGCAATCGATCAACCTTTCCTTACCTTGTTCGAGATGGAAGTAGTTTTCTGTCCCAGTGCACGATGAATGCTTTGACCTTAACGTTTCCATACTTTTGTCGAATATTTTTAGCGTGCAAAGCACGAAATTATTCACGAAATCTGCAATTTAAAGATCGTCTGACAACAATACTATCAGGATCAATGCAAAAAGATTCGCAGGCAGCCAGGAAAATACGTGTGGCTTGTCTGTGACTGACTTTAGCAGCGTGTAAAGCTACGGCAAGCTTCAGTGAAATGATCTTTCAATTTGGTTTGGATAACGTCGCTTCTCCCTCTAAATCTAAATTTATACAAGAAGTAAAAGATTGATCTATCGATATGGATGCTACGGAAATGGGGGTCTGCTGCATATTTATCTTTAACCACATTTCGATCGCTTCTCTTCCAGCGAAGCACTACTAGAACTGGATGACTGCTGCATTTCCGAAACATGGATTTCGTTAAGATATCTAAAGAGGATATTTCCAATTTTTTTTAACTCAAGGGTCAATATTCTCGAAATAATATGTTTTAAAAATAATAAGGTACTTATAAAAAAAACTTGGTTCTAGTTTACTTAGTACGCCATTTTTTCAGATTATTCAAAATTCACATATACAGTTAAGAAGCATTTAAAATGCCTTTCAATTTCATTCGACTCTTTCATTTTTTCGTAAATGAAAGGTAAAATTCCATGATGGCCTAAGCTACATTTTGATTGGAAAATGTTATTAGGTTCCGATAAAATCAAGGGATACTTTTTTTTCGCGCGAAGAAAATGTTTCTTTCAACTTTGGACGGTAATAAAGAAATTCAATTTTCAATTAAGGACAAAAGTGAGAATCTTGTTTCTGGCTATTGATTTGCTGAATCAATACAAAAAAAGTTTTATCCAAAATAGTATCAGTTTTGGAGAAAGTAGAGACGGACAACTCTTCTTTGGGTCGTGGGGCACGTTTCCTCAAATTTGGCCGGTTGTTGAATTTTCAACCATGACGATTCGTTTCTTACCTGAAAGATTCACTCTCTACTAATAAGGATGAATTTGCAATAAACTAAATACACTTTCAACCAAACATTTCAAGACTAAAACTAAACAAATCAATTTTCCACAAAAAATGGAATGGTTAGATTTTCATTTGAAAAACAATATTCTCGATAAAAAAATCTTCTACAAAATAGTTCAATTATCTACCACATCGATCAATTTTTAGGACAAAAAGATGACTTTTCTATACAAAACAAAACAGTTGAATTTTCAACCGAAAAATATGAAAATACCAAAAAAAGTTTACTTTCAACCAAATAGTTAAATTTTCATTCAGTTAGTTTCAAAATGGGCGGGAATCCCCTTGGAGCTCCCATAGCGCTCAAGCTATAAAGCCTATTATTCCACACACACTATTGTGCTTGGCTGTCCGAACAAATTGTAATCTGCCTGCCAGCAGCGTTAACTTCCATTAATTTTTCAGCACGGCGAAGGACGCCCCGGACCCCTGCCTGAAAGACAGTAACGTGTCTCCCAAGTGGGATCTCTATTTCCCTCTTTCTCATGCTATCATAGACTCCTGCTCCTGACCCTCCATCGCCCCCGGAGCCATCTGTATACCAGATTTCCCCTTGGAGGAACAGGTCACCATTTACTTTTCACATATCACTGCTTGGAATACAGACGCGGACAGCTTTGGTGAATTTGAAGCATTTCATTATTTAATCCTGCCTCAGCTCTAAAATCAGCAGTGTGCTGATGTTACTCTGGAGCCTAGTGTGCCTAGTCCTCCGAGTCCATCTATTAACTCTTGCCAGGCGGCCCATCGCGTGTGTCACCCTTGCAGTTTTCGCAACATGTAGGTGTTCTTCACAGAGCATGAACCATATCGCCGTTCTGGACACAGTCCTCGTTGCTCCGGTCAAACCCCTGAACACTGTCACGTACAAGCCCTGACCAATTATTCGTTTGTAGGTTTGTGTGTCCCTTATCAGACCTACGTGGACTGTGTCAGTTTACAGTGTTCAAATAAAAGCTGTCACTCAGACAGTTTAGATTTGACAAGTTTATTGGAAATAAGAACAGATAAATAGTTATATTAAATATGTTACGTCCCGAATTTTAAAATTTTACCTAACACCTATTGAGACGCAACCTGCCTTACTTAGGGGAAAACCAAGAGACAACTTCCTCATACAAATATTTGATCAAGCGCATAATTGTGCGCATCCGACTGTGTACCTAACCATGGTAAGCGCATCATTGATTATAAAGTAGAGACCTCAAAGTAATGAGCAATGCGATACCACAGAAGGGTACAGACTCCGAGGATACGATATCTTAGCAAACGTTCGGATGATGAGAGATTGTAATTGCAGACTCTACCACTATAAGATAATTGAGTATATTTAACAACATACGAATGTATGCATATCCCTAATAATCTGCAACATAAACAATAATAAAATCAAAACCAATCATATGGAACATGAATACGCACGCATGTCAAAATTGAATTAATAATTCATCGATGTAGTGTCATACTACAGTTTACTATTGAAGTATAATCCACCTAGTGGAGAAACATGCGCATAGTCAGACAATATTGTGACCAAAAGTGTCTGACTAGAGATATGGCCTATAGCTAAGCTAACGTATAAAATCCAAACTCCTGAAAGGTCGAGAGTTGAGATGCTCGATCTCTGTCCGCGGTTGCTCAAGATAGCATGATGCGTCCGCACAAATCACTTGATATTCAATAAGGAAAGTTGCGCGTATCAAATAACTTCTCGCTGATCTAGAAAACAGACAACCGATCACCGAAAGTCTCGGTACACGGGGCGTAAATATTCTTAACTAGAGTAACTTAAAACTCTTTGGAAAATAATGATTCAAAAACTACATTTATAGAAATACGTGACTCTATCCATTTTTGTCACCGCACGTGACTTCACCCAGTTTTGTCACCGCACGTGACTACCCAGTTTTGTCGCCGTACGTGACTTCACCAAGTTTTTGTCGCCGTACGTGAGTTCACCCAGTTTTGTCGCCGTACGTAAGTTCACCCAGTTTTGTCGCCGTATGTGCCTTTCGCGAAGTCCAAGGTATATATAAACCCCAGCGCAACCCTTGTCATTTGTCTTTACGTATCAAGAAATCATACTGTTCACTTTGATCTACGAATAACGAAACACTTCGACAAAGTCGTCTTCTATCTCATTGTGACCGAAGAAACACTCTGATTAATTCGTGCTCTCTCAGAGTAGTTAACGTGTATTTGAGTCTTGTACTAAAGTCCCTTCGGCTGAGAATTGCGTTCGTCGTAAAGTGAGTCTTTTACGACCAAAGTCCGCAGTGCTGAACGTTCGCGAAAAGAACTCAAGTGTGGATTGAGTATCTGCTGTAGGACCCTATATCGCACTATCACTACTGAAAAGTGCTCGTAAATCTTTTCACAATCGATCATCCGGTAGAGTTCCGGCGCTGCTCTACGATGAACACGAAGATGCAACAGACAAAGCAATTCTCTCTCGCCCTTTCAAGCGTAGGACGTTACATGTAAGTTTATTTTTTGTAACTCTTAACTCTGTTCTTATTAAGTGACACACAAACCCACAAACAAATGATTGGTCAGGTCTTAGCAGCCTGACAGAATCAGCACATTAGTTTATCTCTTTCCCTATTTTTCAGACTGCCCTCGCCTTTCCTCGGGACATGACAAATACACTGTACTCTCGATATAGTAGCCGTTTCGGGGGTACCCTTTATCAACAGCGCCGAAACGTAAGCATCGCATCTCCGCTGACCTTACAAACACCTTCCTCTCGTCCCCTTGGACCGGCTTGTCCCTTATATCGGGAACTACTATAGTGGAACTCTAGCGTACAGTAAAAACTGACATCTACTTTTATTTCTTGAAAGAGCAAGAGAGAGTTGTGTTGTCGATTGGATCTCGGTGTCTAATGATGAACACCGACGGAATTTCATCGGATGTTGAATTTAATTTACTCGGAATTAATTCAATATTTTGTTAATTGGTTCTCCGTTCATAATGTAGAACAACAACGAAATTCTACCGGATGTGGATTTAAATGTATTCGGAAGTAATTCAAAAGTGAGTCCTTTCACGAACGTTAACACTGCAGACTTTTTCCGGAAAGTTACTCTATTTATGACTGCCAGGAACGTAAGACAATTATAAAGGGTAGCTCTGAGATTTATACAGTTCTTTCTCTCCATGTTAAGGGTAGGGCGGTTACATTACTCCAAAGCACGTACCTGTTACATTGCTCCAAGGCACGTACTCGTCACGTTGTTTTAAGGTACGTACTCGTTACAATGCACCAAGTCACGCACTTATTGATTGATCGAATCTGAAATATTTTATGGTAGGGAGTTTCAGGTTACTCGAGCGAAGAATGTTTATGTCTTCTTTTTTCTTTATAAAGATTTTTGTATTGGAATTAGGGTCTAATGAGAAGTCACATATTCAATAATTCTGTTCTTGCAAATTAAAATAGCGTCGAAGCTACCAAGAATGTAAAAATTTCAAGATTATCCGAAGAACTTTAATTGAAATGACGGCAAAAATTTGAAACTTTGATTAATGATCCTCGATCTGAAAGTAACACATTTCACAACACCAGACTGAACGATAGGATGTTCAAAAATCTATCGAAAGCCGATATTCCAGGAAATGTAGCTAAATTCGCCAGTCTAGGGAAAAATTATGGCGTCAAAATAGAAAAAGATCAAATACCGGCTCACGATCTCATAGCCAGTGTTGAGTCTAATATCAACAGAATTAAAGAGGCAGGTCAAAGTCGAGCTAGACGCAATATCGCAAGTACTATAAACGGGATTATCAATTCTGGCTAGGCAGTAAAGTCAAACATCATACAGCCCTTGGAAGAAATCAAACAGGCCAAACAATTTGCAAAAGAAAACCCTCAGATTATCTTTGTTAACGCGGACAAGGGCCATACTACAGTTGCGATGAAAAAAGAAGATTATTGCGTGAAAGTTAATGCATTATTAAAAGATCAGGACACTTACGTTACAAGAAATAGGAACACAACCAAAAAAATTGCTATGGACGTCACTAAGCTAGTTAAAAATGGGAATCGAGCGAATATATTAATGAACTCACCGCGAAACAGCTAAGGGTATACCACGCAAACCCTTCGAGATATTATGGCCTTCCGAATATTCACAAGACAGGTGTTCCGCTTAGGCCGATCGTTTAATATGTAGGTAGTGCTACTTACAAATTAACAACATACACCAAAAATATTATTGCTAATAAAATTGAAGCTTCTAAATCGAAAGTTCTTAACAGCTTCGATTTAGTCACTAGACGTGCTTTCCTTTCTCACTAATGTGCCAAAATAAAAGGTTCCTCATTTTTTCAGAGAAGAGGAGAAACTGACAAATGTATTTAAGAATAATGTGGCTAACACTATAAATAATGATTATTCTGTTTCTTCATTACAGACTAGATACAAGTAATATGTTCCATATTTATTATCTAATAGATTATAGGCTTGAAGTTTATCAGTTTAAGCTATTCAAATTTCATTGGCGGCAGCCTCGAAAATAAATATTTACGTACGAAATTTGTTAAAGTTAAGGTAACAAATTCAATGAATTCTTGAATTTAACAAAAATACTTCTCACGTGATATATTCTCTTCAAAAAGTCAGAAATATCTCCACTAGGGGTAATCGAGTCGCCATTAAGACATCTGTTTGCACTAATAGGACCCCAAGATAACTTCTCTTCAAACGTTGAACGAAAGTCACCTGATTACGAATATCTTGTTTAATTTGTCAAAATATTGGTCAGTTTCTGTTTAAACAACATTTCTAACCATTTCCTCATTTCTTAACAAACAAATTTTATATTTGAGATCTAGAAAATCTCTCTTGAAATCAAAAAGAAATCTTTCGAGCGAATGAAAACTTCACGGTGGTTGTTAAAAAATTGTTATTTTGAAGAGAAGATCGTTTAATCTTCTCATTTTTTAATAAAAAATCATCCAAGTCAACCAGTCTCATAATTTTTACTACTCGTGTTCAAGGTCATTTCGAAAAAAATTAACAAAAATTGCATGCCCTTAAGACTTTAACCACCGATCCCAAGTGCATTAATCCAGGGGGTGACCATGTGACCAATGAGCTACAGGACTCATTGATATAAATAAATATTTACAACGTATCCTTTACAGCCAGCGCGAATAAATAGGCTTGTCTCTAACAGTTTTGCTTATCAAAATCGGTCCAGCCGTTCTCAAGAAAAACGACTTTTTCGATTTTTCTTCTAACGTCCAAAACTCTCATGAAAATCATTTGTGTGAAATATTATTCCAGGGTATTCCACTACCGATTGATGCCATCTTCTGTTGAAAATATGGACCTGATTGGGCCGGGGGCAGCACACACATACTTATCGTGCTATGCCCTTTCGACAAGTTTCCTCCAAAATTATTCAATTAAAGTTTGGCAAAAGTGGGAATTCGCCTCTCTCGGTCGACGCTTATTTGCTTATTTACATACCGCGTTCGAATTATTCAAGATGGTGTCATCTGGAATTCACGTGCGAAAATTTATGCGAGACTCGTACGTGACAAATACGTATCAGATTAAACTTCACTGTGAAATCTTCTGCAGATCACGGTATAGTTTCCTCATTGGGGATTGTCCATCGGTGTTATGCAAACTACTGACCACAATTTTTAATCTTGCCCTTAACCATTATTTCCAATTTTACAAAAGTTTCTGAACTCTCCGTCGCATCCCTTATTCGAGCGGCCCTTAAGCCTATCCTCGTTGAACAAAACACGGGTGTGTGCAAAAAAGATCTACAATCACAAACCTTATGCGTTTTACCAAATTTGTAAATGAGGCTTTACGAAATGACTATCAAGTAGATGTCATTTATACGGACTTTTCGAAGGCTCTCGACAGGATAGATCATGAAATTCTGAAGAGAAAAATGGAAAATATTGAAATTCCTAACAATGTAACGCGCCTAGTATTAAAATATTTATCACACAGAACCAATCAGGTGGAATATAGAGGCTACGCATCTTATAGTTTCTTCTCCTCGTCTGGCGCGCCCCAAGGATCATCATTCTTCTTTAACATCCATATCAACAACATAAGAGAACATAGACTCTCATTTCCTCAAATATGCAGATGATTCAAACATCTTTAGGATTATAAAGCATGCTCTGGATCACCAGACACTCCAACTCGACTTGGATAGGCTTTTCAAGTGGTGGGAAGATAATAACTTGCCTTTGAATATTAGTAAATTCCGCGTTATGACGCTTACCAGATCCGATAATCCGAACTTTCATGAATATACGATAGATCACACACCGTTGGAAAAAGTATTCACTATACGTGATCTAGGACTAATTTTCGACCCCAAGTTACTATTTTCTGAACAGATTCAGGCAATGGTCTCGGCAGTCTCGAGGACACAAGGGCTTATCATTAGGTCGACAAGATACTTTAAAAACACCTACACCATTGTACTCTTGTATAATGCTATGGTGCGATCTAGATTAGAATATGCGTCAGTCATATGGAATCCCATCCATGTAAAGTAGTCAGATCAAATACAGAGTATCCAAAAAAGATTCATGAGAAATTTGACATTCTAAAATTGTCTGAGCGACGTCTACTTGCGTCTTGTCTCTATATGTTTGAGATCCTAGCATGTGAAGTCGAAGTACCCTAGCTACTGTAACAAATATTATTCCATGTACCCAGAACAGCGTCACGTAACTATGTTCCCTTTACAGTACCAGTTCCTAAAGTTATGGTCGGCCAGCGGACACCCATTTATACTATGTGTGCTAAAATCAATAATCTTTTCATTCACAAGAATGTTGACATCGACCTTCCAACATTAACAAAATCAAAACTTGTAAGAGTCGTCAACAAATACATAAGTCATACTAGACATGCGTAAAACATACACGATACTAAATAAAGACAAGACATTGTTAGGCGACGACCTTTATTTTAAATCTGGTTCTCAAAAAGACCGGTTATGGCACTGCTGAAAGATTGAAGCCTCGAGAACCATAAGACATTCATGTATTAATGTAACTGCTAGTTACATGTAAGATTTGGATCCGAATTCGGATCATAAACAATATAT
>CAKNXH010001025.1:201430-214749 GCA_932178445.1 Andricus quercusramuli
GTGATAGTGACTACCTTAATTGTGGACCTGATGATGTGCCCTTGTGGTGGAGATAGTGACGATCCTTAATTGTGGATCTGGTGATGTGCCCTTGTGGTTGACCGGGTGATGATCTGTTGATTGTTGAGTGTTTGTGTGTGACGAGGACTGACTCTTCGAGAGTGGCAAGGTGTTGCCTCTGATGTACCAGTCATGTTGGGTATGCTTTCGAGTTTTGTAACGTTGCGGAAGAGGTAAGAGAGATCTCTCTTAGGCTTAAGCTCACAACCAGTGTGTAAGTAGTTTAATTTGTATTGTACTTGATGTTAATTAAGGTGTTATAATGATTTTAAATAAAGGTGCTCTGCCTCATAGGCTTGCCCGGGCTTTTCCCTGAAATCGTGAGGGTTTTTATGCCTGGGCAAGTTCTTGTTGAATAGTATATTACCACGAAGATTGCTGCATTTTCATTTCTGAGAACCCGACTACTCATCTCTTACGAATTCCTCCGATAAAATATTTGCAAAGTTTATCTGATACAAACAAATTCGAAAGCCCAAATTTTTCTGAGAATTTGGCGATACATTTTTGAAGGGTCGTTTTAACCGCACACACATCTTGCTTTTGGCTTGCGGTTCTTCAAGATATCCATATGTCTCTTTATCATCAAGATGTTAGATGTTATTTCCACCTATAAGTTGAACATCCTGATCGTCACGCGAAGATGTAGTTCCTAGTCTTCCTTTGTATAGATAGACACAGGCATAATTTTTCAGTCTAAAGCTGATTCCAATCGTCTTAAAATATCTTTTTACCTCTGCCACAAGGATGTCAAGGTCCTCCTTTGAAGGGGCAAAGAGTTTAAGGTCGCCCATATACAAAAGGTGGTTGGCCTTATTTTCTCTTTCATTAGGCATGCCACATAGGTATCTAGAGCCTTGGAGCACAACAGATAGAGGCAAGAGGGAGATGCAGAAAAGTATCAGACTGAGAGAGTCTCCTTGGAAGACTTTCCTCTTATAGATAACATAGCTGTCACTCACCTATCTACCTCCAAGTTCTTAAGGAGCTTGAGAACCAGCTCATAATTTGTGTTATCCAATGCCTTACGGTAGTCAATCCAAGCAGTGGGAAGATTGCGTGGATACCGGATCGAGTCTTGGTAATACACCTCTCTATTAACAGGCTCTCCCTGCAAACCTGACAGCCCATTGATATCCCTTGATAGTTTTCTAACTTGCAGGAAAGTTCATTAAAATCCTTCGATACATTCAGGAATACTTTTATATCAATTAAAATCTTTTATATCTTTTTGAATTACTTCGCAAACTTACAATTTTTTGGAATAGTTACAAATCTGTAAAAAGCATCCAAAATCCCTTGACAATAAAATCCGATAAACTATATTCAATTCATTCCCTAAAGTTCGCTAGAAATCTTTTGAAATTTGTAAAACCTCAGGACTGATGGAGAAACCAACTCACTTAAAAAAATGTAATCCTCTTTTCCTTGTTGCAGAGTTAAGTTCGTCGTTTGAGTGTTTACCTAATGGCGCCCCTATTACCGGTGTTCCTCGTAGCGGCTCTTCTTCTTCTAATTCTAAAATAAACCATTTACCTGAGAGGTCTCTTCCTCCTGTCGAGCCTCCTCTTCGTGTCAGATCCAGGTCTCCTCCTGCAAGTGCTCACCCTTCTTCCAAATCTATAGCTCCACCTACAAGGCTTCCTTCTCCTGACGGAAATGGATGTGGACTTGAACAACTTAGATATATTCGGCTTATACCTACTTTTAATTCGCAGAACCTGACATTCGAACTTCGAAGATACACTTTTCCAGCCGATAAATCAATTAAAATAATGAAAACAGGACTTTCTATGTATGGGCCTGTGCCAACCGAAGAACAAATTGTATTATCAACATCTAATGATGAAGCATATGCCATATTGGAGACTTACAATGTTCTGGCTGGAATTTATAAATATTTCAGCCACAAGAAAAAACGTGTTAAAATAAACATGGAAAGTCACATAATTACCGAATTGAACCAAGAAGAAGTGAATGATATTCCAGTAGGTCCCCGTCGCTTAATCATGAAGCATTTCAGAGTATACAATATAAGCCCGCATGTAAACTACAACCATTCACACTATTCATCCATTTAAGAAGATGTAAAAGTACAAAGACAAGTCTTTTTCGGAAACATGAAAATACTTCACTTTCATTCCCTCACAAAAATATTTTCGGAAGGAAATTGAGATGATGGATGCAATAACTTGTTAAGTGCTCGAAAACGCGTAGGGGTATGGTCCACTATGGAAAATGTATTTTTATCAACATTTCTTCAACCACTACCGAAAAAGTCTCTATTCTGTAATATAATTAAATAGAAAATAGTTCACGCGAATTTATTTTTTTTTTGCTCTTCGTACCATGACATTTTTCCTTATTTTCTGTAGGAAGATAGAGAGATGCGTATAATGAACTTGTGAAGAATGTTTTTCCGATCGTGTTTTGCGAACTTCACCATTTTTTCTAGGGATAATATAAACTTTCTTTTGGTATTGGTACACTTATTTGATCATTTATTATTATTATATTCTAATAAACTTAGTAGCTTCACATTTTAATATTCACAATTGTCATTCTTGAAATAGTGACGCTATATGCCGCCTTGCTATTGCCTTATTGTAAAAATAAATATTTCAATATCAAATTTTACAACCAAAAATTTCCTTGTGTGTCACACCATGTAATTGCTTATTTATACCATATAACGAATAAGGTTGAGAAAAAAATTGTCCAGTCTATGGACTGCATGTAATTTTCTCCGTAGGATCAAATGTTGAATAATCGAGTTGTGGAGGATTCTATGAATTTTGATGAAACTTTCTTAAACTTCAATGTCAGATGAGTAGACTTTACATCTGAAATAATTTTCCAACTTTTTTATAATTCAGAGGGTCACAGGATTTTGAATTTTGAGACACGACTTTATTGAAACACCATATCTCCGAAACCGCTGATTGGATTTTAATGATTTTTGTAGGTGTTGCGTGTAATGTATGGATATTTTAAATTCACTTTGAAAACAAAAAAAGTTTCAACAGGTGCTAATAAAAATCAAACAAAAATTTTAATTCAATTATTCACTTAAAAGCGTACATTTAGTTCTGTTTGGAATATAAAATTGTCAATATGATATTTCTTTCTGCTTTTAAGGTTTTACACTGGGCACTTGTTTATGTATCTTTGTAGAAAATTATTAAATAATATTGAATGGCAAATTTCAATATAAATAGATGTCATTTAAAACGTAAATTGCAAAGAAATAAAAAAAATTGTCTATAACATCCATAATGTGTATTTATTTAAATAATTTGTCTCTAAACCAAGCTACACGTTGTCGATAAAAGGAAGTAATTCTATCGCCAAAATAATACTTCAAAGTAATGTTCACTATATCTTAAGAAGAAATATAATGCGATTCAACATTATGCAAAAAAAATTGATTGACCCTCCATTGAGTCAATCTAACAAACATGTCACAATAGAATGTTGTGAGACCGCTAACATTCACAAAATACTATCAACGAATAAGACATTTTAGTCATCACTAGATTATAATATTTCAATTATTCGTGTCCCAGAAGTGAAATATCTTTAATAATAATATGTATTAAAAATTTGTAATTAAAAACATCCCTTGAAAATGCACATTTGTAGGCCTGTCTTTTTAGTGGACTTTGAATTAGTTACTGAAACTTAGGCACTTTCTATAGTATTATGAAAGTTTCTGTAAGACTAATCGATAAAGTATTGCACTGAGGCTAGTATTATTTACTTTTCCGAAGAGAATACTAGCTTTGGACGAATTCTGTAATATAAGAGACAGTGTGTTTTGTATATAGTATAATTCTATAGTTGGCCATCTCATACATTGCTTATTATTCACCATAAAAACTAGAATTCGATTTAGAACTTAATTTTGTATTAAAATGGTTCAGGCAACAAAAAAATTGTACTTCAGTTTCATCCGCCAATCTAATAAGATAAGGTCGATTTTTGGATTAAAATAGGTTCGAAATGAGAATAATATGTCAATAAATAAATCTGATAAAACAAATTCTAAATTTTTTGTTTTTTCAATTTTAATTTCGAAACACTGAAATTCGACTGAAATTCGAAAGTATAGTTGAATTGTTAGGTTTTCATTAAAGTCAGTACAAGTGGGGTTTTCGTGTTGCAGAAAATAAACTTGGGTTCAAAATTAAAAAATTCAAGAAATTTACTTGAAAATTTTTTTATTTCATTACATTATTTGATTTCTATGATAGACAGCACGAGGGGTTTCTGGGGACAAAAAAGGAATTTGGGGACAAAATTCAAAAATTCCAAAATTTGACTTAAAATTGGTGAAATGTTATTGAATTGATAGATCTTAATGAAAGTAGGAGTGGAGGGGATTTCCGAGTCTCATAATACGAATTTTGGTTCAAAATTCAAGAATTTGAAATCGCAACCTAAGTTTTGGAAATTCTATTTCATTGGTAAATTTCTATGAAAGTCAGTAAAAGGTGGGGCTTTGAGTAACAGAATACAAATTTGAGGTTAGAATTGTAAAATTTGAAAAATATTTTGAAAATTTTATTTAATTGGTACATTTTCATCAAAGTCTGTAAGAGAGCGTTTTTTGAGTCACAAAAAAAGAATTTGCGGCCGAAAATTCAAAAATCTCACATCAATTTTGAAAATGTTATTAACCTGGTTTTATTAATCTGGAGGGTTTTTTTCGGGGTAAAAATTCGTATTTTGGAACTCGAAACACTCCTTGTATTGACTTTCATGAAAATCCACTATTTTTTAAAATTTAAGTCGCTTCTTTAATTTTGAACCCAAATTCGTCTTTTTTACTTCAATAGAAATCTACAGATTTAGTCCAATTTTCCAAATTTCAGCTCAAATCTTCGAATTTCTTAATTTTGGCTCCTAATTTGTATTCTAAGACTCGAAATCACCCCTTGTAATGACTTTCATGAAAAGTAAGCAATTTTATAAAATCTTCAAAACTGTATTGAACTTTTTAATTTTTTAATTTCAAATTCGTGTTCTGTGCCCCGAAAACTCCCCTTGTAATGAATTACACGGAAATCTACTAATTTAATCAGTTTCAAAATTTGAGTCAAATTTTTGAATTTTTTCATTCTGTCCCCAAATTCATGCCATCAGTTTTTTATAGTAAAACTTCTTTCATTAACATAATTCAAAGTTGATGTTAGAACAGAAAAGATGTGTTGATCCGAGACAAATCGATTGACCTATAATATTAATACATTTTATTAAAGAGTAGGGAAGTTATGCTACTTTATATATTTTTAAAATCGTTCTTTATAGTAAAAGTTTTCTTATTCTCATAATTTAAAGTTGATGCGAGAATAGAAAAGTTGTTTTAATTCAAGACGAATCGATTGACCTATAATTTTAATACATTTTATTTAAGAGCAAGGAAGCTTTGGTAATACATAATAGTTGAAACACGGTTTTTTATGGTAAAATTTTTTTCACTAACATAATTCAAAATTGGTGCAAAAATGGAAAAAATTTCTTGATTCGAGGCAAATCGATTGATTTATAATAATAATAATACACTTTATTGAAGATTAGGGAAGTTATGCTTATTTATAATATCTGAATCATCAGTTTTAAACCGAAAAACTTCTTTCATCGACATAATTCAACGTTGACGCATGAATAGAAAAGACTTTTTGATCATAAATTCTCAAATTGAGTAACTCTGACAATTTTTTTAAAGAAATCATAAAGATGAAAAAGGGGTAGGGTGCGACAGAACTTTTCCTTTCCCTTTTCCAGCTCGAAAAATTATCATTTCGAATACAAGATTTGATTTGTCTGATTTGTCTTTGTATTTAAAACATGTTTTGTATTATTTTATAATTCTGTATTTTTTGTAAATTTCTATTTTTTAAATTGAGCAAAATGAAGACATTGGTCTGTCTATTATGGAAAAAAATAACGAATGCTCCCTCTATGAGGAAGGAAATACATTTGCTAACGGAAAGCAAAGTGCTCGTGAAATGAGCACCACATAATTATAAATACAAACAAAGTGGAAACACTCGAGATCGAATTCACAGCTAGTTTCAATTATGATAAGAACATTCGTGAATGCTTATATAAAAAAATATAATAATTTGCGCCTATAATTAAAATGTATTTAAATTACATTGCTTTTATTTGCATATTGAGAAATGCATGGGTCACGATGTTTTGTCCATATGAAGACAGGCCCGACAAATGCGCATTCTCAAGAACTGTTTGTAATCACACATTTGTAATATATATTATTCAAGATATTTCACTTCTGGGACACGATTAATTGAAATATTATAATTTACACCTCTGCAACATGAATAATTGAAATATTATAACCTACACGGAGAAAAAAATACACGAGAAAAAAATAGTAGGCTGTGCTCTTAATATTACAGCACAGAACTTCATGTGCGACATCGGTATGAATTTCTACCAATATTGGCATCAGGTCAGACAATTTTAGCATTAAATGGCTCATACCATGAAGGAACTTTGCCTTACCACGGTTGTAAGAATACCCATCCTTGTACAGTATGAGTACTCTTACAAAAGCGATGTTAGGCCACGCGTACCGGTGCTTGCTGTGAAGCTAGGTTCGTAAGTAGGCGTGGCCTAATATCTCTTTTGTAAGAGTACTCATACTAGAGTAGAGTGAGTTCTTTACAAATATAGCAAGGCGAAGTTCGCGCTATTTTCGCGAGGGATAATGGCTTCAAATGTATTGAATGAAACCTGCGACAGAAGCATGACTAGTGTTCTTACTATTATAGTCATATTTTTTTCTCCGTGTAGTAATGACCAAAATTTAGTGATATCACAAGATTCTATTGCGAAATGTTTATATGTTTTCATCTAAAACAATAGAATTCTTGAAATCTTCAATTATCTGCATTTATGTCGCGGAATGCTATAATTGTAAATCTTTCTGCGCTCAAAATCATGCGAACAAAACAATGAAAATCCCACCACTGCACGTAAATCAAGAAGTAAAAGAAGCACAACAAGATTTATTACTTGAAGAATCAAACGACAGATCACGTGTAATTCAATGTTTGCAAGCACGATGAGAAAAACCATGGTCGAAGGCCTGCGAACATTGTAAAATCTTATGACTGATGAGAATAACAACGTACTTGGAAAAAAGTAGTCCTCTTTTTCTTGTTCCAGAGTTTAGTTTGAAGTTCGACTATTTAACACATGGGTCATTAAGTCCCGGAACTGACACACAGATGGCGCCGCCAATGCCATGCTACTTTGTTTTTCGGTAGTATCAACCTTCAAATATACGTATAAAAAATTCATGAGATTCGGTTCAGTCCTTGTCGAGATATTGAACGGAAAGTGACGCTACATTTTTTGTTGTTCAAACAATGGATGAAAACGAGTTTCGTGTGTTAATCAAATAGTTTTTTCTGGGGGAAAAATACCGTCCAAGCTCAGCAATGGCTTAAAAAGTGTTACCGGGAAGAGTGCCCATCGAAAACAACCATTTGCCGATGGTATGCAGATTTCAAACGCAGTTGAACAACCACCGATGACGCGGACCGCCAGGTTTTCCATTTGCGTTTTCACCTCAATTGGACGACCTGGCGCTCCGCGTCTTCGGTGGTTGTTCAACTACGTTTAAAATCTGCATACCATCGGCAAATGGTTGTTTTCGATGGGCACTTTTCCCAATAGCACTTTTCAAGCCATTGCTGAGCTTGAAGTGTATTCTTCCACATTAGAAAACAGTGATTAACACATGAAACTCGTTTTTATCCATTGTTTAAACGAAAACAAATACCGAAAAACGAAGTGGCATGGCATTGGCGGCGTCATGTGTGGGTCAGTCCCGGGACTTATTGGCCCATGTGTTATCTTTCTAATGGCGACCCTATTTCTGGTGTTCCTCGTAGCGGATCTTCTTCTAATTCTAAAATAAACCATTTACCTTAGACGTCTTCTCCTTCTGCCGAGCCTGCTGTACGTTCCAGGTTCTGGTCTCCTCCTGCAGGGAGACTTTGGTTTGGACAAGTGTGCCAAAATTTATCTGAAGAAAGGAAAGATTACTGGCGTTCCCAAGGACCCTGATCTTGTGGATATAAGTGTTATTAGACATCTTAATACTGGAAAGACCTATACATACCTGGGCGGGCCTCAAAGCCGCATTCAGGACGTGACATCAGTGAAAGAGTCTCTCCGAAGCAGATACAAGCATCTTCTTCGACAGATTTGGCCCTCCAATCTGTCGGTGTTGAACAAAGTATCTGCGACTAACATGCTTGCCATCCCAGTTCTACTCTACTCGTTTGGGCTGGTTCAATGGACGTAGAACAAGCTTAAGGCCCTTGATGTCACCACACGTAATATCATGCATATGCATAAAAGCTTACATATCAATTCGTCAGTTCCTCGATTATATATTTCACGCCGTCAAGGCGGACGCGGACTTCTGAATCTCCAGTGTCTTCATAACCGAATTGTTTTAAGTACAGCTTACATCGTTGCTAATGGCAGAGATCCGCACCTACAGATGGTCAGGAATCACGAGATGATTGGCGAAGGAGCGTTCCTTTACAAAGCCGCGGAGCAAGCGGCCGAGACTCTTGCCTGAATTTTAACATCAGAAGTGAGGAAAGTGCATTACTTCATCTAAATGCTTCACGTCTAAAAGCCAAAGTGAAGAAAGCAGAGGTCAAGAAGTTCCCAGCGATAGATGCAGAGCGTGTGATACACACGCTGAGTACCTAGAACACATACTATTGGGGTGTCCGAACCACGCAGGAACGACGTATATCTATAGACATAATGCGGCCCCAAGAGTACTTTATTACCATCATTGTCGCTGTTACAGTGTTGGTCGCAACCCTGCTCTGCCGAACGCTCCAAGGGGTATAGGGTCAATTGTCCGAAACGAGAAGTGCCAAATTTTCTGGAACTACGATTTTCGGGCAGCAGTCTCCGTTGCTCACTCGAGACCTGACATTGTTCTCCAAGACTTCGAGAAACGAGATATATTCGTGATCGAATTTTCGGCTCCGTCCGAACACAACATCACTGCAAAGGAGAAAGAAGAAGAGGACAGGTATCAAGACCTTAAAAGAGAGTTGCGATGGCTGTACCCAAAATATTCGGTGCGAGTAATTGTCCTTATAATAGGTGCTCTCGCAGGTGCGAAACTATCCCTGATTCGTAACCTTAAAGCCATACCCGCGTGCCAAAAATATGCCGAGGCACTTGCAAGATGGATGCAGAAAGCTGTCATGCTTGGGTCGCTTCGTGTCCTCAAGACACACGAGGGTTTCGCTGGCCTGTTGTTGTGATTTCGTCGTGCCCTGTGACCACCCATCTAACGGTTGTAAGACGTGGCCATAGGTGTGATTTACCTCGGTTCTACTGGGTCTATTGACATTTTTTTTTAGATTGCAGTTGCTCTTAGTGGGACCCTGCGGTGGTTGTCCACGCCAGGGCTTACTGAAAATTATGCAACCCGTCTTACACGCCAATGCTATTCTTATGGCCGTGTATAGGGGGTTGCATACTTTTTGGTAAGCCCTGGCGTGGACACCCTGTATATATATTGTAAGGTAGCTCATGTACCACCCCTTGCAGCTAGCAACCCTGGTGATAGGCCCGAGATGGAGGCCCAGCATCCAGGCGTAAGAGTAACGCGCAGTTGCGTCAAATCCCACCCACGCAATTTCGAACGCGACAAGGGTGTCGCGAATAGATAAAAAGGGATGCTGTGCCCCAAATCGGTATTGGGACGTTAGCGGGCGAGCGAGAGAGATCTAGAGTCTCCGGGGATACATGCTAGAGGATTGCATCCTCGAAACCGAGTGTCAGTTGACTCTAGTTTCCTGAGTCAATCCTTTGGCTTAGTACACGACAAAAGGTTCTCTCACTCGAATTTCGAGATTCAGGGCGCGACCTTCCGCAGCTTCACCGAAGAGCTGGTTCCTGTTCTAGGAGAATAGATTTTGCTAAGTCCTTATTTTGTCTTAGAAATCTCTTCTCTGAATATTGAGAGTAAAAGAGACGGACGGGCTAGGGAGTTATACTGCCGAAACCCTAAGTAAATTACTCTCAATCGAACAGCGTTCGAGTCCTCGAGGTAGCTCATCTGCGAAGTCTATGAGAGACTCAATTCAAACGCGTGCAAGTGTCGAGCGTGCTCCACTTAGCCAAATATTTTACTTCTCTACGGAGATTACTGTTTTGAACCGAGCGTTCCGAAATTCCTACCGGAAAATACTAATATATATATTCGAAAAGCGTGCTAGTGTTGAGCGTACTCCACTTAGCCCAAAAACGAGACATTTTACTTCTTTGCGGAGATTACTTTGAACCGAGCGTTCCGAATTCCTACGGGAAATATAAAATACAAAATATTTCTCGAATAGAAGTCAGTCTGCGGATTCGGAATATTTCGCACAAAAAAATGCGTTAAAATCTCTACGTGAGGAACTGAGTCTAGGGACTTGTATATATTTCTGTCAATGCGACACTTTGAAAATTTATCCTTGAGCGAGCGATCAGTCCACGGACTTATACTGTTTTATATTTGCGAATATATTGAAAATTTTATCCTCTTTGTGAGCGACTTTGTCTACGGACCTATACATTTATACTTTATACTTTTTATTTAAGAGTACGTCGAGCGACGATACCAATTGAACTTCGCTCAATTTATCCTACGGGATCGAATACCTTTTTACTATGTGATTTTGACACCAAATAGCTAGGTTAGACTTGTGCGACTATTTTAGAGTTTAGTTTAGCTTAGGCTATTTTCTAACTTTGTGAAAATATTATTGAATAAATTAATCCATATTTTGTGTGCTTTTAAAATTGTAAAAGAGCTACTACTTATTTCTCCTCTCAAGTCGGCCCAGCGCGTAAGCGGTAAAAATAGTTTATGAAGCTCCCAGCGAAATCGCGGTAAAATTTCAGCCGGAACCACGTCTCACGACCGTGAGATGGGCGGTTACAGCCTGCGCGAATTCAATACGATGATCCGGCGAAAGTCTCGTGCACCCCGAGGGCACGGAGCGACCCAAGGACGACCGCCTTCTGCATTCTCCCTGCAAGTGTCTCCGCATTTTGTTGACACACAGGGATGCTTTTCAGGCTATTAACAAATGAAACCTTGGCACCTCTAAGAGCGCCGATGATCAGGACGATTAGCTTAACAGAATATTCCGGGTATAACTGTCGCAACTCCCTTATAAGGTCTTTATACCTGTCTTTTTTTTCTTTCTCCTTCGCTGTGACGTTTTCTTCCGCTGGTGCGGAAAATTCGATAACGAACATGGTTCGTTTCTCGAAGTCAAGAAAAACCAAGTCAGGCCTCGAGTGCGCAATAGAAACAATTGTCGAGAATATGAAGTTCCAATATATGCGGCACTTCTCATTTTCGACAATTGACTCTATTTCTCTAGGAGCGTTCAGCGGAGAGGTATTTGGGCGAATGCCGTAAGAGTGACAGAGATGGTAATAAAGCACTCTTAGTGCCGCATTGTGCCTTTGGATGTAGGTTGTTCCCGCATGAGCTGGACAACTAGATAGTATGTGTCCTAGATGGTCGGGGTGTTCATGACACGCTCTGCAGCTATCATCGGGAATATCTTGGCTCAAAATGTGGCGACGGTATGCTAGAGTGGAAATGACACCATCTTGACAAGCCAAAATGAAACCCTCTGTGCCCGACTTCAATCCGGGTGATCTAAGGAAAGCAAACGTCAGCTCATACGACATCGACTGATCTTCCACATTTTTGTTGAAGATGCCGTGCATCTTCTTGTCGAGGAGCTCTTCGCGGAAGTTTTTCTCCTGTGCTATCTTAATCCGGGCCGTCAGGAGTGAGTATTCAAGATGGGGGCATTGCACAGCTCCTTGAAGCTATTTATGTTCTTTGAGTCTTCTTGGAGTGGTTGCTGGACCTCGTAGACTTCTCTCCAAAATGCTTCAAACTCCTTTGGTTTGGGCGGATGGTTGACAGTAATTGGAGGGTCTTGGAAGAGTTTAGATGGATCGGATGAAAATTGTTGATTTTCTCTGACCCACCTCTCTCTCCGCTCTAGACTTCTCCTAACGTTAGACAGTATTCGTATTCTGTCAACAATATGCTGTCTGATGGTCATTAGCTTTGATTTGTTGATTGTGTGATGACGGATCTGCAGTTCGCGCGCGAACCGTCGAACCTTGGTAGTGAAAGTCCTGCCAGATGTTATGTAGTCAATCACACACTGAATGCGGGGCGCGTACTGTCTAGCCCAGCCTATCTTCTCAACCTATCAGTCGGATTCTTCGGAAAAATCTCCAAAGAGTTCATCATCCAATTCAGTCAGATCTTTGGGCTTGGGAGAAACCTGAATGTTGATGTTTCTCCGGGTCTTGAAGCATCGTTCTTCCTCTATTGGATGCCTTTTCGCGGTTGGTCTCAGTGTCGCCTCTCTTTCTCTGTTGCCGGCTTGTTCTGAATGCAGTTGAGTAGGCACTCCGCTTATACAACCTCTTTTCCGGAGGTTCTCGGCATGGTTTCGCAGACGTTGTTGCGAAAAGTCTGACAGCTCTGGGTGTTTATCGCACCACAGAGCATGCAGTCGTGCCATGTAACCTTCTCGTTCAGGGACCATACTGGCATCGTAGCACTCCAGCAGGCCGTCATTGAGTTGATCCGTCCACTTAAAAGTAACAAGATTCCGCCGGTCAATCACATTGACCCCGTCTTGATAGACTCCCCCAACTGTAGGGTAGTCGGCATTGATGTCCGACCCATTGTCGGGAGCCCTGCGCGTTCGATTGTTTTGAACCGCACTTACTACAACTATGTTTGGTGTTGTCATTATTGTTCCTACGAGTAGCTAGGGAAAAGGGTCCGTCCATCCCTGTAGAGCCCCGGATGCAAGGATAAGGCTGTATACTCTGAGAGGTCGCCGGTTTCCCAGAATCACCGTTAGAGACACCTCACCCAGGTGCCATTCAGCTTTCGGCACGGTTCTCACGCCTTCGCTTGGGAGTTATTCCTTCGGGACCATCCCTGGACAATTGTCCGCGACTGCTTATTAGTTATTGTAACCATATTCAGCAGAAACCCATGGTACAGGGACCCTCTATCCGCAACCCGAGGACGCGTCCGGTGGCTTTGTCATAGGCCCTTCGGTTCGATTCCCAAGGAACCAAACCGAACCGAATGGCGATATATATATATATATATATATATATATATATATATATATATATAT